>CABFPE010000690.1:36578-47527 GCA_900660155.1 Hofstenia miamia | reverse complement strand
ATATATATATAAAATTATATATGTACATAGAATATAAATAATGTATGATGCCATTTTTCTAGACTTTTGAAATTGTGTTCTTTTAAGTAATAGACAGTTTTTTTGTTTGCACATTAATTTCTTTTTTGTCTATTAAACTATTGAGAACCGAGATGTTCAAGAGATTCTTTGTTTTACTGTAGAGCCTTAACTAAATTGAAAGTTTATGACACAAAGTGTTTTATCAAGTTTCAATGTAATGGGATGCAGCTGTCTTAGAAAAGTCTACTCAAATATCTACAACATACATTTTAAAAATATGATTAAATATCAGTCAAACAAGATTTTTTAGTAAGCGCAATGGTATGACTTTATATTGCCTGTATCTGTATCAAATTGTGTAAAATATAGATAGCTAACGACTGTGACAAAAAATAAGAGTTATAGAGTGCAACTTTAAAATGTTCTCATTCTTAAGTTTTCTATGCCTTTTCAGTGGATAGAATTTTATTTTCGTTCAATTTTACATTTGCATAAATAGAATTACATAACTTCCTAAGGGCATGCATGATATTGTTTAATGCTGAAATTCATAATTTTTCTATAAAATGGGCAAGGCTTAAAGAAACTCTTCTATGTGTCACATAATTTTAATGGCTTTGTTCTTGTCAATCTAGTTGTGGATGAACAGTTCTTATCTCTTGAAAATAATTGAAATAACTTATACATCCCTATGCGTTTGAATTTACACACTACACTACACGAAAATACTAGTCTGCAAATGCTGTTAGATTGTAAAGTTCACTATCTAATGCATGTATATTGTTGTCCTTACTTTACTCTTTTTACGTTATTTTGTAAACTTTAGTTGTTATTTTTTCTGCTCTTTACGGGTTTGTAATTTTTCTGTACCTGATGTATGATTCTCAACAACTATTAGGATAGCTCTGTGAAAATCCCATAGTAAATTCTTAGGGGACGTTTCGGCCTCATTTTGTAAATATTCTGGGAGAAAAACATGGCTGTCTCCTCTATACTATGGAAAATTGCTGCAAGAGTACTTTAATCTTTTACCGGTTATCTTATCCCCATGTCACTTAAATAAGTGCAAAAATATTCTTTTGTTTATTTACAAAGGGCCCTATTCAATAGTTATACATACTGTAGCATGTTTCTCGCAATTCATAGAATAATAATTCTGAATTAGTAATCACTATATGTACCATATATGCTTGGTTGGCGTCCGGTGGCCATAAAATCCTGGCAAATTAGATCAATGCAATCATAGAATTATAACTACCTACATGTCGACACGAACTTATTGGAAATACGACCTGATACAAAATTTAAATTTTCTAAAGAAACTTTATAAGATATCTACAGCATAGATTTGTAATTTTGAACAATAGTTATTGTTGAAATCTGTGAAACATTTTAAAATGTTAATAAAATTCATATTGTGATTTTCATCATAAACAACATAAAAAATTCAAATTTTTAAACTTTATTAAAAAGTCCCCTCTGAATTTTTTCAAATTACTGCCAACAAACTTAATAACATTATAGTATTAAAAAATGCAAACGGTTTCTTTGGTAAATTTACATCCTTATATATATATAAGGTTGTACTTCTTTAAAAATTCAAAATTTTCACCAAGCAACTTCATAAACAGTTTCTCTGGAGTCTTTTTTGGGAATATTAGAGTTCAGGCTCCAGGTTTGGCTAAGATTAGGGCTAGGGTAGATTTTAGCTTAGGTTAGGGTGAACGTCCTTGATTATGTTTTGGGAGATGGTTACATTTAGGTTTGCAGTCAGAGTTCGGGTTTGGGATATGGTTTGGATTAGGGGGTTGGGGTTAAGGTTGTAGTTATTGTGCTGATAAACTAACATATTCTGGTCATTATTTAGGAGATAATGCAAAAGTATGGTTTCAAGTGTCCTCTTTGCGCGCGAAATTCCATTTTACCGTCGTACAAAGCAGACCGTATTTTAATTAAGTTGTAAATAATTCAAAATTCTTGAGTTTATATATGAATTTAAAAAAGAAACGCATCATTTATTTGACATGTTTCGGCAGGGCATTACATATTTTTATATATTTTTTTATAATATTTTCGGTAAATTAAGTTTGTATTTATATTCATCTTTTTTGTTTAAGCTTGGTTCCTTAAATTCTATATAAATTGATTCAATGATGCTATTTATACAGATAGAATAATAATATGCAATACACCTGCTGAAGCAGAACAAAAATGTAAACACTAAACAACAGGATTGGGTAGCTGAGTATATGTGGGAATGTGGCAGGAATTATCATGAAGGATGTAGAGGCAACTCCTAGCGGCAGCGAGATGGGCATCGATGTGGGTGTTTACTTTTAAGGCTGGCTGATGAGGTTGTGGGTGTTGTCCAGCAACTTTAAGATGCGGGTGTCTTCCCAGGTGGTCTCCAATGTGTCCTCTGTACAACTGAGGTAAGTGATTGCTTCGATTTTGGTAGTCATACACTTGTGATATTGTATATATTTTAGGTTTGTTGTTGGTGCTGAGGATGATGATAGATTGGCTGAGGTTATTTATTCTTCATTGGAATATATCATAGAAGTTTTGATAGAGCTTTTGGCCTTTTAGTGCAATCATAAGCGTCATTCTGGCATCCATATCTGATGTATGGACCAATGTGGTATCCAGCTTGGCATCTGGAAAAAAGAATTTTAACATTGATGACAGAGATTGGTGAAAGTTGGTATTTTTGTACAGAAAGTTTATGTTTTGAAGTATTAGTTCCTCAGACATCAGGTCCAGATCATTTATGTTGGCATGTATCATTGTTACAATTTCTACTCTTCTAGATACATCATAGTATTTAAGGTTTTCTTTGATGAGGTTTGCCCATATAATTTCTTGACTTCCTGCAAATATGGTGAGGTGTTTTAGCTTCTTTTTATTCAGTTTTTCTTTTAGGTTGGCGATTTGTTGGTGGATGGGACGACTTTTCTTGTAGATGTCTTCCAGGGGGGTTGGTATTGAACAGGAGCCAGTACTCTTGGTAGTTGTCCCATAGTTTGGTGGCAGCGTCCTTAAGAAGTTTCATTTTCTTGAAGTTGATTATTTCTTGACCAGAGTTCAAATAGAGTTTATGTGAAGGTATATTGTGTTTGATTAGTTTAGTGCATTTGTCCTTTGTATAAGGAGTGATTACCAGGACGCTGATAATTTTGGGAGGTGTGCAGAACTCATTTGACGTGGCGATCTGCTTTTCTAACTGTAACCAGTTTCCAGTTGTTTCTGTGATTTGTGCAGTGCCAAAGGTGACTGGATAATTCAGAGTTTTGTGGTCAATTTCTCCAAAAACTTGCAGTGGAGATGTTGTTACTAGTGATTGCTTTACTTTGCGAGGAATTAGGAAGTGTGCTGATGCACATTTGACGTCAAAGGCTACCTGTTGGTTGGGAGACATTAGTATTTTGAGGTCGGTTTTTGTGTAGGACTCAGCAAACATATTCATTTTCATTAATTCAACATTTGATACTTTGGTGGCAGAGTAGTGGATGGGAGTAATTTGAATTTGATTTTTGTTGTTCAGCACTGCTCTATCCATGAGGAGGTTTTGGTCTTCAGCACAGACCCATGTGGGAGTGTGACTTTTTTCAGTTTGAGAGATTTTCTCATATGTTATATCTTCCAGTAACTGTTGAATCCATGGAGATATATTGCTGACTCTGCCAGTAGTTGTTCTTCTTGGTACAGTTTTATTTCGTTTTTTGGGAGCATGTTTTTGACTTTTATAGGTTCAAAATGGCCCAGAATATTTGTGGTTTCTTCTGTAATTTGCGTTAGGCTGTATGTTATTTCAGGATAAGATGTTTGTAGGTATTGGAAGAGTGACTCATTTTTCTCTTTTGTGTTGTGATTGCGACAGAGTTGTAGATAAGACTGCATGCTGAGTGGTATCCATTGTTGTAGGATCTCTGTGGTAATGGGTCCATGTATGTCATTAGTTTTCATGAAGTGCATTTGTGCCATGGCTCCCCACATGTATTTGCAAGTGGGGGGTGTAGAAATTCTTGATCTTTTTCATGAATTGTGAGGATGTTCTGGATGATGATGGATGAAGTTCTTCCAAAGGCGTTTTCTTTGTTGCTGAAACTTTTTAGTGGTGAAGTAGGTGCCTGAGTGGGTTGTAAAAGCCAGTTTTTTACTTTTCTTGCAATAGGAGCTATTGCAATTTTGTAGCATCATTGTTGTGCAATGGTGAAGCATTTTGTTTTGGTGATAGGTATTTTGAGGTTGTGGTTGTTGGTTAGACAAATTGATAAGATCCATAATGCTGATTTAGTTGGAATTTCAGGAATCTGTTTATCTGTCAATATCTGGTGACAGAAGTCTTTTTGACATTGAAGTTGGCAGCTTGTACGATTTCCAAGAGTAGTTTTTCTATTTTTTCATTGTAGTGTCACAATGGCAATTCAATGCAAATGGAGGGCCATGTTTCTTCAGTTATGTGTTTGGCTTTTAGTGCTGACCATCATTTGTTTATTTCATCTATTGTAGCTTGTTTTTATTTGAAGGCGAAGTGTGTTTCCAATTTAGTGACATTGGTAGGTAGAGAGGTGGTGTCTATGATTTCTAGAGTTTGTGCTAGTAGCATGGCATTGATAGCTAGGTGTTGCTCTGTTATGATGTGATATTGGGTCATTGAGAGATGCATGAGTCAATGTTAAGGCATTCAAGACTTTTATATTGCCTTCTGTTTTTTATTAATTTTAAGATAGTTTTGAGGTGGATGTTGTCATCAAATGTTATGTGCACTGTGGTTCTATAGTACTCTTTGCTGATTTTCAACTGCTAGTTGTTGATGACATTAGAGAGGGTATCTGACTGAGGATATGCCTTTAACTGGAATCAAAGTGGAGGGTTCACTGACCCTTTTGTATGCTGTTGACGTCAATGAAGTAGTTGGTTGTTGCTCATCATTGGTAGCTGAGGACGTGCTACAGCTAGAGACTTCCAAGATGAAATCGTGACCACTGAAGGACCCTGAGGATGTCCTGCAAGGAGATTTAGGTGTACATTGTTGCTTAGAGGTTTTTGGGTGATGAGCTCTGTGAGGGCTCATTGTGACTGCTTTGCATTTCATCATCAAGGTGATCTAAAGGCAATGAAGCAATGTTAATTGACCATTCATTATTAAAGATATTAGATTTAGTGAAACATTTCAGTTGTGTGCACAAACTTATAGGGGAAGAAAGTTTTGTTTTATATTCGTCATTAAATGATTCTTCTGATAGTTTTTTGCATCCAGGTGTGAGATAGAATTCATTGTTGTCTGATTTGATTAGTTTGAATTCGTTGATGTTGGATTGTCTATCATGATCAATGTCATGGGACATCCTTTTTATGTTTTGAAACTGAGTAATTTTCTTGTTGTCTAATTAGTAGTTGTTATGAGGGAGTATTTTTGTTATGGTGTGAGTACCTTCCCAATTGAAAGATAGTTTGCAAACTTGTTTTTCATCTGTGATGACTCCAGGTGTGTATACAAATACTTTGTCCCTGATGTTGTGGGGTTCACCATAGATTTTCCTGTTGAATTGACGCTGTTGTCTTATCACACTTTTTTCTGATTGGACACACATTGATTTGTGTGTCTTGGCTATGTTTTCCATGAGTTGTTTGAAGTAATTGTTGTCAATTTCTCTGCTGTAGCCGTGAAATAGCATGGAGACAGGTGTTGGAGTCTTGTGGTCAAACATGGCTTTATATGGTGAGATTTTAGTGTTTGATTGAGTTGATGTGTAGTAGAAATATTCGATCATGGGTAGTATTTCTCTCCATTGTTTTCCTCCTACATGTGATGGTGCAGTCAGCATGAGTTTCAGGAGGGTTTGGTTGATTCACTCAGCAGCTCCATTAGCTTGTGGGTGGTTTATGGTAGTGTGAGTATGAAGAACTTCCAGTTTATTGGCCAATGATTGTAAGAGGGAGCTTTCAAAATGCTTTCCTTGGTCTGTTATTAACTGTGTCATGGGACCAAATACACACACCCAATTTTTTATGATAGCTTCTGCAACTGTGGATGATTTGATGTTTCATAGTGGTATCATTTTACATTATTTTGTGAAGTGATCTACCATGACTAGCACATACAAGTAGCCCTCATCAACTTTGGAGAGTTGTTCAATATCTGTGTTGATGATGGAGTTGTTGTATTCTGAGACTATTTTTTCTAAGGATGCCTGTTGTCCAGGGAGATGAGAAGTATTTAGTAGAATGCAGGATTGACATTTAATTATAATTTCTTCTATTGCCAGATGTAAGTAGGGTGTCACAAAGTTTTAATGAATGGTGAGTTTGGTTTGGTAAACACCTTTGTGTACCTGTTCATGAACTTTCTTGATGACTTCCCATTTGTAGTACTTGGGTAGTGCTATTAGATTACAGGTTGTGGATGTGGTGTACAAGATGTTTGATTTGGTTATTTTCCATGTATTTTTATGATAATATTGTGTTGCCATGCTGTCCATAATGAATGTGGGATCATGGAGTTGTTGTATTATCTGGCATACGATTTTGTCATTGGCTTGGGCATTGCCTATTTCTTCTGCTGTTATTTCCTCTTTTATGTATATAGATAATACTGGCTTTATCAGATGTCTGTTTCTGTCTGTGTTTATATCCGGTAGTTTTTTGTATTGACACTGTGGTATAAATTTGAAGTGTCTTGGTGGACCTTGTTCTTTTTTTAGATCCCTTTGAAATTGCAGTAGTGTGGTCCATATGTCTGTGTTTTGTGAAGTTTTCCCTTTCTGTGTTCAATTGAGAAGTTGTAGTCATGTAAATATTTGATCCATCTGGCAATGATGTTTGAGCAATCTCCTGAATATTTTTTAAGCCAGCATAGACTACTGTTGTCTGTACCCACTGTGAAGTTTTTCTTGCCAATTAGAAAGTGGCGGAATTTTTTCAATGATTTAATGAAGGCCAGCATTTTTAATTTTGTGGTGCTGTAGTTTAATTCACTTTTCTGGAGCTTTCTGCTGAACCACTGGATTGGTTTTTCTATGCCATTCTGGATCTGGCTCAGTTTTGCCCCAATGACTACTTTGCTTGTGTCACAGTCTAATATGAAAGGGTCTTTAGGTGTTGGTGAACTTAGTGAATTTATTTTCTTTATTTCTTTTTTGAGGTTATCTAGTTCCTCTGGATGTTTCCATGCCCAATCAAAGTGCTGTGGCTTGCAAAGGAGGTCTGATATATGTTTTGTTTTTTCTGCCAGATTGGGGACAAACATTTGGTAATAGTTGATAAAACTGAGGATGTGTTGTACATCTTTAATGGTTTTAAGAGCTTGGATCTCATCTATCAATTGCTTGGCATTGTCCTTTAATTGTATTTTGCCTTGGGTGATATGTCTTCCCAGAATTAGGACGTGGGTTTTCAAGAGAGTGCATTTCTTTGCATTTATTTTAAGACCTGTGTTATATAGCAGTTTCAGTGTGGCATTTAATTCTTTGCTATGTTCATGTATGTTGTGAGACCCTATTAGGATGTCGTCTATGCATGCTGTGACTCCTTCTGATAGTTTACTGTTCTCTCTTGTTAGAATTTTCATGATGTATGTTTGAAATGTTGCTGGAGCATTACAAAGGCTGAATGCAATATAGAGCCATTTGAATAGGCCATATGATGTAATGAAGGCTGTTTTTTCTACATCCTCTTCTCTCATCAGTACTTGCCAATAGGCTTTACACAGATCTAGTGTTGAGAAGACTTTGTATTTGGCTGTGCTGTAAAGAATATTGTTGATGTGTGGCAGAGGATATGCATCTTTTATCCTTATGTCATTAAGTTGCCTAAAATTGATGCAAAGACAATGTTTTTCACCTTGGCATATGAAGACTGTCAGAGAGGCATAAGGACTGTGGCTTCTCCTTATTATGCCATGATTGAGTAATTCTGAAAGTGTTTTCACATATTGGTATTGTAGATTGGTGGGTACTCATCAGCATGCTTGGTGCATTGGTTTGTGTGGCACTATTTTTAGCTGATGTTCTATACTGATAGATTTCCTGATGCTTATTTCATTGTTGTTGAATACTGCAGCATTGTTTTGTATGATGCTGTTCATTATTTGTCACTCCTTCTCAGTGAGATGGGGATGAGAGTCTGCAGTTAACTGTGGATTCTGTTTGGTGTCCTTTGATGTAGTTTCTATTGATGATAGTATAATCTGTTTGTTTTTTGTGACATAGCATTCCAGAGGCATGCCAGTTATTGTGATTGCATTGTTCTTCAGAGGTACTACTCTGTTGGAATTATTTAAGATGGCTGTGTAGCCCACATTGTTGTGGATTGAGACAACATTGTTTAGTACTGTTAGGAGAGAGTTTTTTTCACTGTATAGGTTGGTTATGACTGCATCTCCTTTGTAGTGCTTGTTAGGTTTTATCTTCACTATTTGCCAGTGAAAGGGCTCTAGTCTTAAATTTTCAGTTAATGAGATTTCCAAAGCATTCATGCCTTTCATGGCTAGTGATACTGATACGTTCTTGTCTTCTTGTATTGTTAATGTTTTGTTGGAATAGTTGATGAGGCAATTGTTATTAGATAGGAAGTCTCTTCCAATTATCATTTCATATGGTAGGTGTTGATTCATCATGTCTATGATGTGGACATCTTGTTCAAATTTTATGTTGTTGATTGTTATTCTTGTGTTCTTTACAGTGCCTTTGATGTTTATGTAGTTTCCTGAGGCACTTATTAGTCTTGTGTCATTGGTTGTTATATCCTTTCTATTCCATCCAATAGTTTGAGCACAGGTGTCAGCCAGGATTGTTATCAAGGCACCAGTGTTGACAGTAGCCTTGATATTGTAGTTGTTTACTGTTATCTGGATCAAGTTTCTTTCAAGTAGATCTGTTACAAGCAGTAACTCTTTTGCTCAGTCTTGGGCTGGTGCCCTTATTTGTTTAAATCTTTGTCATTAGAATCTGTTTATTCATGGTGATCCAGTTCTTTGGCAGTGTAGTAGCCGTCTTTGTTAATGAGGTATATGATCTTCTTGCAGTTGGGCTTTAGTGGCCTTTTTCACCGCACTTTTTGCATTTGATGAAAGGAAAGTTTTCAGGTTTTTCTGCTATTGCTTTTTGTAGCTTGTTGTTTTTGGCAGGCATGTGACCAGGTTGGTAAGAGGTTGTTGGTTGTAGTCCTCATTGTTGGTTCACTCTGTCATTATTTTCTAGAGTTAATTGAATGTTTATGGCTTTCTTTATTAGAGTGTCAATATCATTGTCTATGCTGCATTTGTTTTCAAATCTAGTTTTCATTGCTTGAGGTGGACCTGCATGGATATATGAGTACAGATCTTGGGGGTAATATCTGTGTTCATCTTGTGATAGGCAAAGTAATCTATCAACTTTATGAATGTAACTCATTATGTCTTTGTTTTTCTCTAGGCAGCATGTGTACAGTTGCATTTGATATTGTTTTCTGGCACACTCATTATCAAATTGGTCATTCATGGCTGCAACAAGTTTATCATAATCTTTTTTGTATTTGTGTCCAAGTTGAGATAAACTTGTAAGGCTCTATCTTTTAAGAATTGAGGCATTTGAGTGGCTCCATTTTGTTTCATGCCATTTTGCTATACTAGATAAATTTCAAAGAGGATTATCCATTCACAAAAGATTTGGCCCTTTATGTCGAATTTTCCTGTGAACAGTTGTGTCATTTTATGATGTTTTAGATCTGCTTTTAGAGGCATGTCTGGTAGCAAGGATTTGGGTTGAGGAGATCCAATTTGTGTTAGTTGGCTTTCTAGAGTTGCCATTCTATTTTCAAGATCATTTATATGGTCCATTTGATCCATGATGATTTCCATTAGTTTGGTTTTGTTTAAAGTTTTCAAGCTGGATACAGTATAATTCACCATATTAGTAATGTAAGCTAAGAGAGGAGGAGGTGCACAGAGATAAACATTTGTAGGTGTCTGTTGTGATATGACTAGGCTTAAGATTCCATTCAGTAAATGAGTATTATTTGGTACAGTTCAACATGACAGGTAGTGGAACTTAGCAAAAATATAATAAAACTTACGATTTTGATAAGGTGTCGAGCTTTAAGAGCAACAGAGTATTCTTTTGACGTATGAGGGTCACCATCTAGCATCATCATAGTTGGCCCTAAGAGTGGGCAAAAACATAGTGATAGTGTAGTATCTATTCTCATTAAGGTAAAACATCCTACAGAACTGCTTTGGCATAAACAATTTAGAGTAGCAAACAAGTATAACAGACTAGAATAACTACTGTGAATATGGACTCCAGTTACATATAAGAATACGTAGTGATTAGTGCTGAAGTAAGACAACAAAGCTGTCACCTAGAATGCATGAAAGTCTGGATCAACTAAACCCCAAAACTGAATGGGCTTAAGCAGCTTGCATAGACAGTTGAGGACGTCCTACATCTGAATACACACTCTGCTTACTGCTCCTCAGCTTCATAGAAGATTTAGCTGCTCATGGCCATCTGAATATAGAGCATATAAGAGAGCAACAATAAACTGGGTATTAAACCAAAACAATTTATTAAATATTTGTGCACATGAGTTCCCTATTTATACAGATAGAATAATACACAATACACCTGCCAAGGCAGAACAAGAATGTAAACACTAAACAACATGATTGGGTAGCTGAGTATATGTGGGATCATGGCAGGAATTATCATGAGCAATGTAGAGGCGACTCCTAGTGGTGGCAAGATGATGTGAGTGGGAATTCTGTAGCATAATAAAGGTCCTGATTGTACAATATATATTGTATCCTATTATGCCTATCACAAGAAGAAGACAGATACTACCCCAGGATTTGTATTCATACATCCATGCAGGTCTACCTCAAGCAATGAAAACCAGATTTGAGAACAAATGCAACATATATGACAATATTGATACTCTCATAAAGA
>CABFPE010000690.1:18295-30436 GCA_900660155.1 Hofstenia miamia | reverse complement strand
AAAAGAATTAACAACAATCAAATATTTAACCAGTACCTGTTAATTCTGCTAATTCCACTTGTTTACAACTCCGAACGTTTGAATTTCTGTTCATCTGCCGATTACGCAATTCTGACTTAATTAGCAGTAGCGATCTAGTCTAGTGCCGTTTTGCCAAATTAATTAATATCAAAAAATTACTGCACTATAAATTTACAAAAATAACTAATTAATCTTATGCATATGTTTTTACAATTAATATTTTATTTTAATATTCAGTCTTGGTTTCTTCTTTCTTTTTCTCAATTTGACCACATATGCTAAGATTACGATTATGTTACACTACAAAAGGCTATAGCAGAAAAACCCAAAAACTTTGTATTGTATACCTTATCAATGAAGACGGGTACTATAGCGCCAAATATCTTGAACACCATGAACAAACAGATTCTAATGATGAAGAATTAAATGAAGACTGAGCAAAAGAGCTACTGATTGTAACAGATCTACTTGAAAGAAACTTGATCCCTATAACAATAAACAACTACAATATCAAGGCTACCGTTGACACTGGCGCCTCAATCACAATAATGGCTGACACCTGCACTCAAACTATTGGATGGAATAGAGAAGACATAATAACAAACAATACAAGACTAATAAGTGCCTCATGAGATAACGTCAATATCAAAGGCACTGTAAAGAACGCAAGAATAACTATCAACAATGTAAAATTTGAACAAGACATCCACATCATAGATATGATGAACCAGCCTTAACCATATGAAATGATAATTGGAGAGTCATCTTGAACAACTCCAACAGAATTGTGCCTCTAAGAAGTATTGCAATCACAATAACTGGCATGCCCTTGGAACACTATGTTACAAAAAATAAACAGATCCTATCTTCCACTGGCAACATTTCAAAGATATGTCACTAAAATATTAACAAGAGAAAATTGCAAACTATCAGAAGGAGTCATGGCCTATATAGACAACATTCTAATAGGGTCTCATAACATATCTGAACATAGCAAAGAACTAAACATCACACTGAAACTACTATATAATGCAGGTCTTAGAGTGAATGCAAAGAAATGCACTATCGCGAAAAACCCCACATTCTCTTCCTGGGAAGACATATCACCCAAGGAAAAATACAATTGGAGGACAACGCAAAGCAATTGATAGACAAGTTCCAAGCTCCCAAACCCATTAAAGACATACAATGTATCCTTGGTTTCATAAACTACTATCAAATGTTCCTCCCTAACTTGGCGGAAAAAACAAAACATATGTCAAACCTACTTCGCAAACCACAGCACTTTGATTGGGCACGGAAACATCAGGAAGAACTAGATAATCTCAAAAAAGAAATAAAAAAATAGACTCATTAAACTCACCAACACCTAAAGACCCATTCATATTAGATTGCAATGCAAGCACAGTCACCATTGGGGCCACACTAAGTCAGGTCCAGAATGGTGTAGAAAAACCCATCCAATGGTTCAGCAGAAACTCCAGAAAAGTGAATTAAGCTATGGCGCCAAAAACTAGAAATGCTGGCCCTCATCAAATCATTAAAGAAATTCCGCCACTTTCTAATTGGCGAGAAAAACTTCACAGTGCATACAGACAACAGTAGTCTATGCTGGCTTAAATACGCGGGAGATCACCCAAATATGATCTCCAGATGGATCGAATATCTACATGACTACAACTTCTCTATTGAACATAGAAAAGGAAAACTCCACAAAAACGCAGACACATAGACCACACTACCACAATATCAGAGAGATCTAAAAAAGGAACAAGGTCCACCAAGACACTTCCAATTTATACCACAGTGTCAGTATGAAACATTACCCAATATAAACACAGACAGAAATAGTCATCCAATAAAACCAGTACTATCTATATACATAAAGGGGAAATAACAGCAGAAGAAATATCCAAGTCTCAAGCCAACAACAAAATCCTATGCCAAATCATACAACAACTCCATGATCCCACGTTCATTATGGACAGGATGGTAAACCCATACTATCAAAACCATAAATGGAAACTCACTGAGTCAAACATCTTATACCCCACAGCAACAACCTGTAATCTCATTGCTCTACCTGAGTACTACAAATGGGACGTCATAAAGAAAGTCCATGAACAAGGACATAAAGGAGTCTACCAAACTGAACTCACCATTCATGAAAACTTCATTACAACCTACTTATGTCTGGCAATAGAAGAGATTATAAGCAAATGTCAATCCTGCATACCACTAAATACAGCTTGCTTCCCTGGTCAACAAGCATCCTTAGAAAAAATAGTCTCAGAACACACCAACTCCATTGTTAACACAGACATCAAACAAATCTCCAAAGATGACGAGGGCTACTCATATGTGCTAGTCATGGTAGATCACTTCACAAAATATTGTAAAATGATACCACTATGAAACAACAAATCATCTACAGTAGCAGAAGCCATCATAAAAAATTGGGTGTGCATATTTGGTCCCATGACACAGTTAATCACAGACCAAGGAAAGCAATTCGAAAGCTCTCTTTTCCAATTATTGGCTAACAAACTAGAAGTTCTCCATAGTCATACCACCATAAATCACCCACAAGCTAATGGAGCAGTCAAGCAAGTCAATCAAACCCTCCTCAAACTCATGTGAACTGTAACATCTCACATAGGAGGAAAACAATGGAGAGAAATACTACCCATGATATAGAATATTTCTACAATACATCTACTCACTCAACCACTAAAATGTCACCATACAAAGCTATGTTTAGCCATGAGGCCCTAACACCTGTCTCCATGCTATTTTGCAGCTACAGTGGTGAAATAGACAATAACTACATCAAACAACTCATGGAAAACGAAAGCTCTCTTTTCCAATTATTGGCTAACAAACTAGAAGTTATCCATACTCACACTACCATAAACCATCCACAAGCTACTGGTGTGGTTGAGCGAGTTAATCAAACCCTCCTTAAACTCATGTGAACTGTAACATCTCACATAGGAGGAAAACAATGGAGAGAAATACTACCCATGATTGAATATTTCTACAACACGTCTACTCACTCAACCACTAAAATCTCACCATACAAAGCCATGTTCGGCCATGAGGCCCTAACACCTGTCTCCATGCTATTTTGCAGCTACAGTGGTGAAATAGACAATAACTACATCAAACAACTCATGGAAAAACTAGCAAAAACACATGAATCTATGTGCGTCCAATCTGAAAAGAGCGTAATAAGACAAAAGTGACAATTCAACAGAAAAATCTATGGTGAACCCCACAACATCAGGGACAAAGTATTTGTATACTCACCTGGAGTCATCACAGATGAAAAACAAGTTTGCAAACTATCATTCAAGTGGGAAGGTCCTCGCACCATAATGAAAATACTCTTGCATAACAACTATGAATTGGACAACAAGAAAATCACTCACTTTCAAAACATAAAAAGAATATCCCTCAACATTGAACATGCAAGAATATCCAACATCAATGAATTCAAACTAAACAAATCAGACAACAACGAATTCTATCTCACACCTGGATGCAAAAAACTATCAGAAGAATCATTTGACAATGAATATAAAACAAACATTTCTTCCCCTATAAGTTTGTGCACACAGCTGAAACATATCACTAAATCTAATACCTTTAATAATGAATGGTCAATTAACATTGCTTCATTGCCTTTGATCACAGCAATCAGGAAACACAAAGTAGTCACAATGAGCCCTCACAGAGCTCATTGCCCAAAAACTTCTAATCAGCAATCAAGTCCACCTGAATCTTCTTGCAGGACGTCCTCAGTGTCCTTCAGTGGTTGCAATATCATCTCAGAAGTCTCTAGCTGTTGGATGTCCTCAGCTACTGATGATGAGCAGCAGCCAACGACATCAATGTCAACAGCATACAAATGGGTCACCAAACCCTCCACCTCAATTCCAGTCAAAAAGCATATTCTCAGTTGGATACCCTCTCTAATGTCATCAACAACTAGCAGTTGACAAGACTCCTGTTTTGCAGAGTGTCAACAAAAACTCTCAGTAATCAAAGGCGAAACTATTTATCCTTACTTCATTGCATCATGTGGCTGCTGCTACATTACACATCACAACATATCTAAGAAAACATGTAACGCAGTATCAAAAATACTAACAATTGGAGAAAATAAAGTAACTAGCAAGGCCCTCCCTACAGTCATTGATAAAGACAAACGCCCTAAAGTGAACACCATTATCTTCTACCCTGACTCATTCCTACCAAAAATCAGCAGAGATTACTATATTATCACAGTGCACATAACATTTGATGACAACATCCACCTCAAAACTGTCTTAAAACTACTAAAAAATAGAAGTCAATGCAAAAGCCTAAATGCCTTAACATCAACTGGTCAACACTCAACCTTGACTATATCATCAAAACCCACAAGAAAGAAGATCCTAAACTCGTACAAAGAATAAATCTCATCCTTATAGAAGGGCATGCATACTCTATCAATATAAACTTCTTTTATATCAAGGACTTATCACCTCTACCAGACAACATCCTTGATCTAGAAAGCTACCAGGAGTCATTCTTCATTATCTGAAAAACTACGCTAGCAAGAGCAGCTGTCAAGAAAACGCCTTCATTCACAAAACTTATATTCATTGACATACTCATGCATCACTCAATGCCCCAATATCACATTATCCCAGAGCAATGCCTAGCAATTGATGCAATGCTACTAGCACAAACTATAGAAAACATTGATACAACCTCTCTACCCATCAAAGTTACAAAATTGGAAAGATGCTTTCCCTTCCAACAAAAACAAGCCACAATCAACAAAATTAATGAACATTGGTCTACAATAATAGCCAAACATATTACCAATGAAATTTGGCCATCAATTCACATCAAATTGCCATCACAACATTACAATGATAAAATAGAAAAACTACTCATGGAAATCATATAAGCAGCAGACTTCAATGTCAAAAAAGACGTCTGTTACCAACTATTCATCAATAAACAGATTCCCAAAATCCCAACAAAATCAGCACTATGGGTCCTATCCATTTGTCTAACTGACAATCACAGCCTAGAACTACCCATTATAAAAACCAAACACTACACCATTGCACATCAATGATGCTACAAAATTGCAATCCTCCCATCACAAGAAAAGTTAAAAACTGGCTCCTACAACCCACACAGGTGCCAATGTCACCACTAAAAAAGTTCCAACAGAGCACCAATGTCCATGAAAAAACATTACTAAGCATCATCAATAAAGAAAATGCTTTCAGAAGACCCTCACCCATCATTCTTCAGAACATCCTCTCCATTCACAAAAAGGATCAAGAATTTCTACACCCCCACACCCATAAATACATGTGGGGAGCCACAGCACAAACTCACTTTGTGAAAACAAATGACATACATGGTCCTCTCACCACAGAGATACTACAACAAAGACTACCCCACAGCATGCAGTCTTATCTACTACTATGTCATAATCACAACATAAAAGAAAAGAATGAGTCACTGTTCCAATACCTACAAACGTCTTATCTGGAGATAACATATAGCCTAACACAGATTACAGAAGAAACAACAAACATCCTTGGCCACTTTGAACCAATAAAAGTCATTAACATGCTCCCAAAAAACAAACTAACACTGGACCAAGAAGAGCAACTACTAGCTGAATCAACACTACAATTATCTCCCAGAATTCAACAGTTACTGGAAGATATAACATATGAGAAAATCTCTAAAACTGAAAAAATTCACACTCCCACATGGGTCTGTGCTGAAGACCAAAACCTCCTCATGGATAGAGCAGTGCTGAACAACAAAAATCAAATTCAAATCACTCCCATCCACTACTCTGCCACCAAAGTATCAAACAGTGAATTAATAACAATGAATATGTTTTCTGAGTCCTACACAAAAACCAACCTCAAAATACTAATGTCTCCCAACCAACAGGTAGCCTTTGACGTCAAATGCGCATCAGCACACTTCCTCATTCCTCACAAAGTAAAACAATCCCTAGTAACAACATATCCATTGCAAGTACTAGGAGAAATCGCCCATAAATCTCTGAATTATCCAGTCATCTTTGGCACTGCACAAATCACAGAAACTACTGGAAACTGGTTACAACTAGAAAAGCAAATCGCCACATTGAATGAGTTCTGCGCTCCCCCAAAAATCATCAGCATCCCAGTAATGACTCTGTACACAAAAGACAAATCTTCCAAACCAATCAAACGCAACATACCTTCACACAAACTATATTTCAACTCTGGTCAGGCAATAATCAATTTCAAGAAAACAAAACTCCTTAAGGACGCCACCACGAAGCTACAGGACAATGACCAAGAATACTGGCTCATGTTCAACACCAAAGATCCCCCAGAAGACATCTACAAAAAAGGTCGTCCCATCCACCAACAAATTGCCAACATAAAAGAAAAACTTCACAAGAAGAAGCTAAAAAAACCTAACCATATTCAAAGGAAGTCAAAACATAATATGGGCAAATCTCATCAAAGAAATCCTAAAATACTATGATGTCTCTAGATGAGTAGAAATCGTCACAATGATACAGACTGACATAAACAATCCAGACCAAATGTCTGAAGAAACAATACTTCAAAATATAAACTTCCTTTACAAAAATACCAATTTTCACCAATCTTTGTCATCAATGTTCCAATTCTTTTTCCCAGACACTAAGCTTGACACCATGTCAGCCCACACATCAGATACAGATGCCAGAATGACACTGATGATCATGCTTAAGGGCCAGAAGCTCTATTGAAACTTCTATGATATATTCCAATGAAGAATAAATAACCTTTGCCAATCAATCCTCATCCCAGCACCAACAACAAGTCTAAAATATCACAAACGGATGACTACCAAAATCGAAGCAATTGCTTACCTCAGTTGTACTGAAGACATATCAAAAACCACCTGGGAAGACTCCCGCATCTTAAAGCTGCTGGATGACACCCACAACCTTCAAAATAAACACCCACATCAATATAGGGCATCTTAGGGGAGGGGTGTACAATCAGGACCTTTGTCACTGCACAGAATTCTCACTCACAACATTTTGCCACTGCTAGGAGTCGCCTCTATACCATTCATGCTAATTCTTGCTACGTTCCTGCGCATACTCAGCTACCCAATCACAATGGTTTAGTGTTTACATTTTTGTTCTGCCTCAGCAGGTGTATTGCATATTATTATTATTATATCTGTATAAATAGGGAACCAGTGTGCACAAACAGCTAATAAATTGTTTTGGTTCAATACCTAGTTTATTCTTGCTCTCATATATGCTCTATATTCAGATGGCCATGAGCAGCTAAACTTTCTACAAAGCTGAGGGGGAGTAAGCNAATTTCCAGACCTTAACATCATCTAAAATGTGTGGAAAGAGGTCAAATATCGAATTTGACAGCATATTCTTCACTTTGAAGACGAATTGTGGAGCGTAATAAAGAAAGAATTTATGCAATTCCCAACAGCATTATTAAAAGACTTTTTGCTTCAATCCCTGAACGATGTGAAGCTGTTATTCGCTCAAGGGGACATCTCAAGCACATTAGAAGAGAGAATTTTGTTGCTAAGTGCTTATATTGCATCAATTATTAATTTATGTAACTTATTTTGAATTTACTTTTTCGGATTTGCTCACTTGTTAAAATTTTTTCAGGTGGCCAAATACATTTTTCCCATACAAGTTTTTAATTTTGATTAAAAATAAATACCCAATTGTTATTCTACATATTTTATGGTATTAGACATACAGATTTTCCTTTTTCAATCAAAATAACACTTAGTTATAATCTTAGACACACTCTGTCCAATGAATGTTCATTATTTATGCAAAATAGCAAGGTGGTCGAATGCTTATTTCCAGAACTGTATTATACCTTCTCGGTATTCAGCAAAATAGTTATGCTTATGCGCAAAATTAAATGTTTTTAGTGACCAATTGAAAGCTTTTGATAATAAATAGTGGCTTTTGTATTAAGATTAATAAATAAAAATGAACAATAACGTAATTGTGATAAGCAAAATGCATGCAATAGTTGAATGTGATAATCTGCTAAGAAATTTCTGACGTGGTATAAGTATCTAATGACAGAAGCCGTTTTTGCATCTTTTTTAGGAGAAAATCTGGGCCTTTTAATAATATATTGCTTTGTTTCTAAGAAATAAACGACATAATAATATTAAATGCCACTTTTTGACTTGACATTTTGGTGTGCATACAGTTTATAAATAGTATTTATAAATTATGCCCTGGTGTGAGTGAAACACCCCTTGGGGCACCAATTGTAGACAAAGCTGTTGAGAATTGTTTATCAGAGAAACTTAATACTTTCTCAAATATGGATAAAAATTTGGAAAAAATTGACACACATTATGCTTTTTTCTTTTAAAAAATTGTTTGCATGTGCCTAAGATGAACTATTTTTTGAGGACTGCTCCTTGTTTTCTTAAAAAGGAAATTTTAATTAAATTTGATCAATGTCTAAATGAATGTTTGACAAAAACATGCAACATTGGGTTGAATTCTCTCGCCTCCAAGCAAATACAGCTACCCGTATGTCTTAGTGGAATGGGTATCCCCTTTGTTGTAAATATTGCCCCTTCAGCTTATTTAGTGTCTGTGACTGGATCTTTTAAGCTAATAAGCAATATATTGCATGGCAAGACACTTCCCGACATTTATTCTAATTCAGCCCTCTGTGCATGTCAAAACCAAGTTACCCCCACTGTTTTACCCTGTGAGTCTCCTTTTCAAAAAGATTGGCTGGAACTGGTAGATGAAAAAATTTTTAGTGACATCATTTCCGGATGCAACAAATACAATAAAATAAGATTAACCGCCTTTAAAGGCAAATTTCAAGGTTCCTGGTTGAATGCACTGCCATCAAAATCTCTGGGTTTAAAATGTACTGATGCTCAATTTAAAATTAGTTTTGCTCTACGTACGGGCTCTAATATTTGTGAAAAACATATTTATTCATGTGAAACACCTGTTGATAAATTAGGTACCCATCATAGATGGAAGCAGGTTGGGTTGGGTTAATAACCTGGTAACTCCTCACCCGCAATTTACCAAGTGATAATTACCAGAATTAGTACATTGCGCAAATATGCTAGGTGGAGGATGTTACATGGCGACCGTGACAACTAAGAACAACGTCAACGGAGAGGAAACAATGCAGTGATACTCTTTCAAAGACACTGAAACAACTCAAAGGAAAAGTGAAAAGGAAGCAACAGAGCAACGAACAGAAATACAAAGTCAGCAAAGGCAGAAAACTTCAATCGCAACAGGTGCAAACTGGACTCTTGAATCGTAACCGAACTGGAAAGCCACTACGACATCAAGGAACAATGACAAACAATAAAAGTAAGAGAGGAAGCGCAAAGAAGGCGATACCAAAAACCACTACTCCTATGGCGACACGATCGTCATCCTATCCAAGAAACTCGGAAGCAACCCAAACCCCAGAATCAATAAGACAGGAATCCTCTTCTGAACCAGGAACCCCAGAAATTATGGAAATTCTGAAAAAGAATAATGAGACGGAGAAATTACTATGAGAAGAAATTGGTCTGCTAACAAAAAGGATAGAAGACATCGAACTAGCAAGTGCGGAAACAATCAGGAACATCCAAATTGATATGGATACCAGATTAATTGAACAAAGCGAAGTGTTCCAAAATGAGATCAAGGCACTTACGAAACAGTTAACGGAATCAAACAGCAGATTTCTGGAACAAAATCAGCTTCTGCAAGACAAGAACAATGTATTAGAAAGAACAAACCAGCAGCTGATACAAGATAATGATATACAAGCCGCGGAGATATCACAACTTAAAAGTAAAATAACTCGACTCGAAACAAACAGAAATGAACAATCAGCACATTTACAACATGACTTGTTGGAAATAGAAAACAGGCGACTAGTCGAAGATAAAGATCTGAGGCAAGAAGAAATAGCGCAACTAAAGGACAAGTTGAGGTTATTGCAGCTGAATAAGGATGAACAAGATAAAATACAATCCCACAACTTTCAGTTTGTAGGGAGGAAAGAACGGGAACTACGAGCTTCACCACTCCATGACCACCTGTCAGAGGACTCCTCGGAAGACGAGAATGAGGTAGAAAAAAAGAAATTCGTTGAGGAAATCACAAAAGCGATAACTACGCAGTTACGGAAAGAAGAAGCGACAACAAAAAACATGAAACCAAAATACAACAACTCAATATTAAACCAAGAGGTGGGAAACGATATGATCCCCTGTAAGGCTACGCTACCAAAATTCAACGGCAGAGTAGACGGCTATAATCCAACATTCAGGGAATGGCTCCAGATGTTCGAGTTGACAATGGCGGAAAGGAAGGTGAGCCAACACTCAGCAGCAGCAAGATTCCCCCTATATCTAACAGGAGCGGCAGCGCAGCACTACCTGCTGTTGGACCCTGAAACAAAAACGGATTACGAATTGTTAATTGGTGACTTCATAGAATACTATGGAAACGAAAGTTTTAAAAACCAATACCGGATAATTTTAAATGGAACAAAAATGAAAAAGACAGACGACATTCGCAATTATATACAGCAAGTCGAAAGGCTAGTCACACTTAGCTCAAGGGAGAGCCAATATTCAAAGTATGATCTCTTTTCGCATATCTGCAAAGGGATGCCAGATAATATAAGAGCACAATTCGAAATTAAGTGTGATGTAGACGACAAGCTGGAAAAGATGATTAGAAAGGCAGTGGACATACAAGCGACGATTGAAAATAATGCGAGAATAAATGAAAAGGCAGCCTGGCATAGAGAAACGCCAACCTGGAGGAACAACCTCAAGCCAAAAAACACAACAAAAACGTATGAGACTGACAAACAAGAAAAGACGATAAGAATAAAAACTAGAGACGGAAAAATGAAGAAGGTTCGTGAGAAAGACATTAAATGTTATAATTGCGGAAAGAAGGGACACAAGAGAGACGAGTGCCACAAACAAATAAATATGATTGGAGAAGAACAGGGGTACTTTGAAGAAGAAGATTTGATAGAATTGGAAGGAGAAACAAATGAGGAACCCCAAACTGAAGAGGAATCGTAAAACTAAGCAGAGCGCCGACTCCTAAAAACCACGCAGCAGTGATGATTATGGCAAACATGGATACGGTAAACACAATGACAATATTGGTTAACGGGATAATGATAAAAGCAACTATCAATACGGGAGTGGTGACCTTGATAATTACAGATGACTGCACAACAAAATTAGGGTTCTTAAGAGAGGCTTATCAACGCATCTGGCAAATATATCAATACCAAAGGAATATTGGAAGCGGTGCAGCTAAGAGTGGCTAACACTATATTTGAGTCTACCATACGAGATTATTTTGGGAGATGACTTCCTCATAAAAAACAAATGTGTTATCAATTATGCAGATAGAACAATCAAAGTGAAAGAGGAAGAGATTGAGATTGAAGAAGAACAGGGCAAAGAGAGAAAAATCACGTTTGAATTACAAGAAGACATACATCTGCAGCTGCACCAATGGAAAATGTACGAGATCGAAACAGAAGAGGCAATCACAGCCGATGTAATGATCTATGAGAACAAAGGGATAAACACAAAGAGAGTGTCAATGCCGTCAAGCGTATGTGCAGTGAAGAATGGGAAGGGCAAGATTCCAATTCTCAACCCAACAAATCGGAATGTAAACCTAAGGAAATCACACATCAGAATATTCGGAAAATATGTAAAATCAAACATCAGATCGATTTGGAAAGCATTGGAGGACGAGGATGGAGCCGACGACTTGTATGGTCGATTCGAGGACTTACAAGTGGAAGCGCAAAGTACTCCACATGGCCGACTCGAGGGCGAGTGGACGAACACCATCCAAGTCGCGAGTACTCCCAAAGGCCGATTCAAGGGCACTGGGACGAAAGCAACCGATGACGAATACAAGATCCCGGACATCGAGAGTGAAGATTACCAACACCTGGACAAAGAGGAGATACAATTGCTAAGAAATATGCTAAGATGACATAAACGAATATTTAACTACGG
>CABFPE010000689.1:361462-379849 GCA_900660155.1 Hofstenia miamia | reverse complement strand
CTGTAGTATAATCTATAGAGAATGAGGAAATTTTCCATTCTATAATGTAAGCTTTCAATCGCTTCGGGGATGTGGTCTTCATGTTCTTCACGGAGAACTATAACTAGACGTATTCCTTCAACTTTTGCTATCTGGTAGGCAATTTCTATCTGCTCCATAATATTTTCATCTTGTACTTCATGAACTCTCAAAAAATAGATGATCAACAGGTTTGGAAAATCGATATTGACTGAGTCAAAACTTTGTATAGTACTGCCGCTATTTAGAAACTTACAGAGGTTATGTATGTGGAAATCTTCGTTGAAGGAGACATGTACTGTGCTTCACCAATATAGACGGCTGATTTCTTTGAGCATGCCAGAATCATAACAGATAATACAATTTATCAGTGGACGTTTTTTGGCGTCAATTAGAAATGGTATTATATCAATGGAACAACTTAGCTTTTTAGTGTTGTAGGTCCAGCGTAATTGATCCTGAGTAGCTTCTGAGATGTTATCACTAATGTAATGTACCACTCTACGTGGAGCTATGAAATAGGGGTGTAACATATCTGCACCAACTGTGGACATCTTTTTCTTGCGGTCTTCCATTTTCTGAGATCTGACAGAGGACATAACAGAAGTATCTGAGGTTGAGAGGGCTATCAAGTCACTCTTAGGGGATGCATTTACGGGTTGAATTACACTAAAAGGGGTACATAAAGTTTCAAGTTTTAAAGTTTTCAAAGTTTATTGTGCCATGGAGGTACGTATCCCCCACGGAGTAGCAAGATGAGGACGGTGTCAATGCTATCTGCTCACCTAAGCGTGGAGCTACGTATCGCCCACATGGTATAGGGTTCTCCTCAGCACCTTCTTGTCGTCCTCGTTTATGGGCCTCATCGTGCTTGGATGAGGAGGAACCATCATGACTAACCTCCATCTTTCGTCTCACTCTGCGACGACGGGACGGAGGAGCTGGCGACTCGCGTTTCTTCCCTATCGGTGTCATTCCTAAACATAATGTTAAGGTCCCAAATATTGGGATCATAAGTTTGATTAACTCTAGTACGCCTTGAAGGCAAAACTCGTGGACTACAATTTTCTATTATTTCAGGTTCGAAATCAGTGTCATCTAAGGTTTCCTCAGAAAATTCTGTTAAGTTATCATAGGTGGCGTATTCGTCAACACCATTATCAATTAAAGTATATTCGTTGTTGTCATCGATGATGACATTTTCAATGTCTTTAATTGCTCATTTCAATCTCTGGAAGTGTACAGTTCTCCCGTTACTAAGTGTGTATGTGTTATGGTCGAGCACTTTCTCTATTGTAAATGGTCCCTGCCAATTATTGGCTAATTTCCTTACTTGATTGTGATCAGTTGTGACACGTGGCAAATATGCGAATACCTTATCACCACGTCGATGAGATTCGCCATATAATTTTTTATTAAATGTTCGCTTCTGCCTTATACATGACTGGTTGGTATTATGAACTATAGTTAAATGAATTTCCTGCATGTCACTTAATAGTTGATTGACATATCTTTCTAGTGTTATTTCAGAATAATTCGGGTACATCATAGATAAGGAAGTTAGAGCCTCACGCCCGAACATGGCTTTAAAGGGACTTATTCCAGTTGTTGAGTGAACTGACGTGTTGTAGAAAAATTCAACACCCTCTATTACTCGTCGCCAATTTTTTCCTGCTGCTCGTGACACTGCAACTCTGATTAATTTTATCAGAGTTCTGTTGAGTCACTCCACCAATCCATTTGCTTGAGGGTGGTACGCAGTGGTAAAGTCGTGTAATATTTCCAATTCTGCCATGAGGGTTTTCATTAAATTATTTTCGAATTGCGGACCATGATCTGAAACCAGACGAGACATAGGGCCATACTTTAGAATCCACTCTTTGACGATTTTCTCGGCTACTTTTTCGGCAAGTGTGCTGTCCATGGGGATGATTCAGGCATACTTGGTGAAATGATCAACAAGTACTAAGAGGTACTGGAACCCCTCGCTATCACAAGACAATTGCTCCAGATTGATGTGGATGATCTCATTTGGGCTTGTAGCAGCGCGACACTCTAGTTCTGGAAAGTGAGCCGAATTATTTAGCAGACATTTTTTACATTTGTCAATTACGTCTTGCACTGTGGCTCTAATACCAATAGTGACATAGCGAGAATTAAATGTCTTTTCCATTTGGATAATCCAGATGGTTGTTTCGACTTTTTACATATAATAGGCCTTTTTCTGTTGTTGACCAATTGTATCGGTTATAGTATCTTACCGCCGTCAGTGAAAGGGGAAAAAAGGGGTCCTTCATCCTCTTCATAATATCAGATAAAATAAGATCGTTTTGTTGGTGTCTGATCATTTCGTCTTCAGAGATTTCCTCACGGATTAGAATTGGGAGAGATTAATTCATACTCTGTGTGGGGTATGAATGCAAACAGAATCTTTTCCCCAGCTGGCTTTTTTAAATCTTGTTCATAGCTTGGCAATGCGGTCCAATAATTGGCATTCAAGTGTAAACGTCCAGGGCGATGCTTGATAGAAAATGAAAAGTTGTTGAGGTATTCGATCCACCTGGCTACTATATTAGATCGATCTCCTGAAAACTTCTTAAGCCAGGCCAGTGCGCTATTGTTGGTGCGCACTACGAATTTCCTACCTAAAATGAAATACCGAAACTTCTTTAGCGACTCTACTAACGCTAGCATTTCACATTTGGTTGCACCGTAGTTTTTCTCGGCAGCTCGTAACTTTCTGCTGAAGTACTGCACTGGACATTCAACTCCATTTATTTCTTGGCTCAACACACCGCTAATGGCGACAGCACTGGCGTCGCAATCGACAATGAATTCTTTTGTATAGTCTGGGGTGTTTAATGATGGTATCTTCTGTAGCTCGGACTTAATCCCTTCCAACGCCTCTTGCTCAGTCCACGTCCACTTAAACTCATGGGATTTTTTAAGTAATTGAGTAATAGACTTCGTTTTTTCAGCTAGATCGGGGAGGAACATTCCGTAATAATTCAGGAATCCCATTAGCCTCTGCACGTCTTTTCTGCTCCGGGGTGTTTCGATTCATTCTAAAAACTGTTTTGCATTGGTTTTAATCGAGATTCGTCCATGTTCGATCACGCGACCAAGGAATGTGACTTTAATCTGGGCTAAAGAGCATTTATTCCCATTAACCTTGAGACCAGCTTTTTGTAATAACTCCAAGGTTCTATGCAATTTCTCGAGATGTTCATCGAAAGTATCACTGGCTACCAGAATGTCGTCTATATATGCGGAAATCCCCGGTTCGAGAATATTAGAGTCATTAGTTAACACCTTGGTGACATATCGCTGGAACGTTGCAGGCGCATTACATAACCTGAATGCCATATATTTCCATTCGTATAGGCCATAGGGCGTAATGAATGCGGTCTTCGGAATATCGGATGGACGCATCAGTACCTGCCAGTAGGCTTTACAGAGATCGAGGCAAGAGAAAAACTTATACTTGCTGGCGTCATAGAGTAGATCTTCAATTCTAGGTAGTGGATAAGCATCTTTAATTGTAATGTCATTGAGTTTCCGGAAATCGATGCAGAGCCTGTACTTTTCCCCTTGTCTAATAAACACAGTGGGGGCTGCATAGGGACTATTACTTCCCTGAATGATTCCGCTCTCTATTAAGTCTTTGAGAATTTTTTCATATTCCATTTTTAGGTTTTCTGGAACTCGACGAACAGGTAGGCGGATGGGCTTCTCTTGCTTTAATTCGATCGCATGCTCTTCTCCGATTGCTTGCCCCACACTGATTGTACCATAATTAAACACTTCACTCTTGCTACGCAGTATTGAAATAAGGGACTTCTTCTCACTATCCTTTAGGTGTGAATGGGTCTCGTTATTCACAGTGGGGATCTTAACAGTAGGCAAATCTTCGAGATCATGGATGGCAGTACAAATCGACAAACATGAAGTCTCTACACTTTCAACCCGGACTGGCACACCGATTATTTGGAGATCAGATTCTTTGAATCGCACCAGACGTGTCGATCTGTTCAGAATAGTTACGTATGTTTTTCCTGAGCTCACTTTACACAAGTCGGGTGAAAAGGAGATGCCTTTGATATGTTTACCCTTTTGGCCCATGATCATCACATCACCATTCATTTCCAAATTCGAAAACACAGCTACTCTGGTCCAATGTTTAGCTTCTAAGTAAACAGGTTCCTTTAAATTGAACACAACTTCTCGCTCTGGAATTGTTGCTAGCTGTGTGGCGTCTTGGTCTTTTATAGATATGGTGTTATTTTTATAATCAATTACACATGAATTTTTTTCCAAAAAATCATTTCCCAAAATCAAGTCGTAAGGAAGCTGATGATTAGCAGTATCAATAACAATCAAATCTACTTCGAATTGTTTGGTACGGATTTTTAATGCGGCATTCTTTAATTTCCCTTTCAAGGATATTGGGTTTCCTGATGCATCGATAAGTTTAATGTCGGCTGAAGAGTTGATTGAATCATGGGTAAAACAAATGTCTTTGCAGCATTCATCACTGATTATTGACGCTGCAGCTCCGGTATCGATAGTAGCATTAATGATTCTTCCGTTCATTTCCACAGGAATTAGGTTCTTTCTTATCATGTTAGTGATCACTAATATGTCCTGTGCACGTTTTGAGGGAGTCGGCACTCCCATTAATTTAAATGGGATGACTTGTTTTCTGTTAAGTCTACTAATAATGTATCGGGAGGAGTGACAGCCAGCTGCTCGTCAACTATGAAACCCTCACCTTCAGCCACAATTTGAATCTTTGCTTTACAATTTGATTTGAAATGACCCTTCTCGCCACAATGGAAACATCTGACTGAAGACATGTCGAACTCCTTCTTCAGAATGGTCTTTTTAGGTTCCGTTTTTCCGGTGGTACCAGAGAGCTCGTAGACATCTTTATCAATTCGATTGGAATTATAAATCATGTAGACTACGCTGATCGCTTTCCTTATGATATCATGCAAACTCTCTTCTGGGTCGCATTTCATTTCCAGGCAACTACGGATTGAGGGAGGAAATCCTCTACAGATGTACGAGAAAAGATCATGTCTAGAGTATTCGGGAGACAGACTACTCAATCGAAAAAGTCGCTCGACTTGCGTAATGTAATTTTGAATATCGTCACCTCTCTTAAAAGACATATCACAAAGCAGCGTCTTATACTGGTGTTTTATATGAGGAGCCTTATAGTGATCTTCAAAAAATCCGACTAACAATTGATAATCAGTTTTGACATTTCGATCCAACATCATGTATTGATTGTAGGCGAGACTGCTCAAATACAGTGGAAATTGTGATACAGCGTCTTCTTGAGAGGTCTTGTATTGTTTCATGTGAAGCTCAAATAGGAAAAACCATTCTTCAAAGGACTGTGAAACTGCATTGATTTGCCCTGTGAACTTGGGTAAAACAGAATGTTTACTGTGCACTGGTATCTGTCCAGGAGTCTTGACAGGGAGAATTGAACTACGAAATCAGGGTCGACTATCTGAGGGACTACCATTCAGCGGACTCAAGGCATCAGACGTATGTTCCTTTGAGCTCGTAAATGCAGAAACATGAGGTGGCTGCGTGGGACTTGTAGAAATGAACTCTAGATCTCTCGGGGGAGTATCAACTGTGGCAATCGATGATTGCGTGAATGTAGGAATAGATGACACAACTGAATTTGTGCAAGACAACACTGAAAGAGGAGGACTCATCTTCTTCCTTTCATGACACTGAGAAGATGTTGGTGCGTCCACAAGACCAGGGTCACAGTTTTACCTTGAATCATCTGGGCAAATTTATCAGTTATCTTCTCAGCTAAATCCCCTAAAGCTTCATTTAAGGTAGCATGAGTAACGAATTCATCAACTGGGAGTTTTGACAGATTAGCCTCTTCTGACTTAGCCATCTGAGTTTTTAACTCGTGAATTTGTAATTCCAAGGCAACAGTTGATTCTAGCATCCGCATTTCCATTTTCTGGTACACCACATGTTGAGTATTAAGTTCGGCTTGAAGAGATTTAACTTGGCGCTCACTGTCCATTCTCATAGTGACTTGCTGCGATAAAGCATCTTTCAAATGCTCGATTTCTATCTGTTGGGTATCAAAATGGGGCAAGGAGTTCATTACATTGTCAACACGATGATTGGGACGAAACAGAATGGGAGGCGCATTTTGGGTATTCAATACTCTGTGAAGACGTCGCTGGATGTCAGGGCTGCTAGTACCCTCACATGGATATGGACTGGTTGATGCCAGATGATCTAGATTTTGGGACGTTTGGGTAGGAGAAGTCAGAGGACGAAAATCTAACAATGATCCAACGGTGCAAGGGGCAATGTCCTGGTTGCCAACGCTTACACAGGGGACACTCAGGGGAGTCCCAAAAGTAGGAGAATAAGTAACTGTATGAGTTGAATCCATTAGTCTACAAGAGAAGTAACAAGAAATAATAACTATAATAACGGACAATTGGGAGTGCTTCCCAACCACAGAGGAAACACACAGCTCATAGAAATCACAGAATCCAAACCCAAATGTGGGGTTATGGCGGCACTTGGTAATAAATCCAACACATAAAGCACTGAGACAAAAACAGAATTGTAACAGGTAAAACACAAACATACAACAAGCAGAACACTTAAAAATCGTGATTGCCCTCCTAATGGATAGAAGAAGGATCCGTATACATCAGTTGGCAGATTTGCTCTGAAATCCAATTGCCATCAGGGGAAACAGCTATCCCAGCTGACAAGCACCAAAACTAAACCAAAAAACCAAATCCAAACCATCAAAAGAGACAACCAAGAGTATGTTGTTATCACGTCAGCGTCCTGTCATGGTCACCATGTAGAATCTTGGGCTGTAATTATACTAGAAGCTCATTGACTCTGCAGAAGGTTTAACATAGAGAAATGACAGCCCCAATTCTGGGAAAACAGGTAAAGAGAAAATAAACTAATATAAACATTGGTAATTCATCCAAGTATTTGTTACTTTAAGTAGTTCCAAGATGACCAACTAACATGGCTTCCAGCCAAAGCGGAATCTTTAGAAACAGTTTAGTGCTCGACTAGTGCATGGTGCTACCCTATTTGTCTCACTTATTAATTTCTATCTCATAGCAAAGTAAACATCTCATTTTCATTGTTAGTTCTCAGCTCACTAAATAATAGTCTGTAATTGCCAGACATTCATGCTAGCCAACGGCATGGTATCATCACAGTGTAATCAAATATAAGTGCATGTACATGTTGAATCAAACGGGAGGTTTATTATTTCCTTAGCCGTACCCGTATCCGTAACCTAATGAGTCCACAATTTGGGCTGGGAAGATCTAATGATCGCCAGGAGCTACGTATCGCCCTGTGCCTTCAGAAAGCACTCCCAAATTGTCGCCGAGCTTAAGCAATTATTTTCATAATAAAAATAATACTAAGTAAAGTAACGGAGAGAAAAGTGAACAGTAATTGAAGCTAGATAAAATCTATTAACAGTTCTCAACAGTGTTTCTCATTTTATACATGGTTAAAACAATAAATAACTACCTGTCTTAGTTTACAATCAAAGTTAATCATTAGCTATTCATGTTATATTTTTCCCTCGCAAATCAAATTCAATTTGAGCAACACATTTAGCACCATCGAGGGGACACAAGTTCTTTCGTAAACCTAAGTTCGAAATAACGAAATAAACTAACTCTGATGTCATGATGACGTCAGTACAAAAGAGAAATAAAAATCAACTAAATAATAATCACGAATTTTCCCCAAGTGACTCTACACTTTAGAGTTATATCTAATCCTATTTATTACATTAGTGTTGAGCTATGTGTTAATGCACTTGCTTAGCATTTCATTTGTCAGTAATCAGGAAATGAATGAAGCTTGCTATACTTTACAATACCAATATCTTATAAATTAAACTACATCATTATAGAAGAACCCAAAAGTTGTTGTTGCTTATCTAATTTATTTAAGGAAAAATGTCAAGAATTTTTATAACTTTAAATGTAGAGTTTTCTATCAACCAGCTGTCAATTACTTATCCTTACTTGATTTTTGCAAAGTGTGTGCATCACAAATTTTTGGTGCCTTTCCATGTTCACAAATTAGGTTTTCTCCCTTCAGATTTCAAATCAAACTAACCTGTTTTGCATTTTGGTTGTTGGCAAATAGGTTATTTGTGCATTCAAATTTCTGCTGGGACAGGACTAAACTCAGATTGTCCTTGAATCTTCAGCAAAAGCTTAGGATGGCTTATGTGGTAGAGAAGGAAGTAGAATTAAAACCCCATCATAGTGTGGTGTCATTCTACCTCTGTGAGAGACATTTTCTACATTGGTATTACAAAATAGATAATCCCCAATTGTACAATAATTATAGTATATTTATTTGTATTTCCTTTGCTTTGGTACAATTTTAAATATTTGAATTTTCTTGAAGTGCAGTTCTGCTGATCAAATTCATTACCACACAAAAGGTCACATGAGGAACCTTGTTTTTTATTCCAAAATATCACATCAAATAATTGATTATCACTAGCAAAAATATTCAATTGGGCAATAAGAACTCTGAATTATATTGATAAGCATAAATTAGTGAGCACTTTTATAAAAGGTGGCAATGTTCTTGAACCATTGCATTTTATCAAATATCAAACTCTTTGTATGATACACAAGTATGTACACAATTCAAAATCTATGCACTTTCTAAGCAATTATATCAAAACCATTGATAGAAACCACAATTTGCATAGTAGTATTAATTGTCCAGATTCATTTTCATTTAAGGCTTCTAGATTATGGAATGACTTAAATCTTGAAATATAAAAGGAACAAAATTATAAACATTTCAGAAGAAAAATTAAAAAAATTTTATTACCTAAACAATCACTATTAGGAATATCAAACAAATTAAGCACATGGACAGATTTCATTTGACATTTGAAATTTATGCCCTTTAACTAAGTGTGCATAGTTTTAATTTTGTAAATATACATGTATAGTAGTTTATAGTATTTGTTTGCTTGTTTATTTTACTAAGCAATGAATTTGATTGACTCATTACCTGTTTTTATGTTTTGAATACTCTGCATTTGTTAGAGAATATTCAATAAAGTTTTCTTAACCTTTGTTACTTGAAATTAGATATTTATTAAAATGCTTTGCTAAATTCATCAGGGACATGTCAGGGCACTTTGTTCAAGTAATAGCTTTACAAGTATAATCCCTGGTTCTCTGATAAGGTATAGGGATAGGGGACTTACACTTGCTTTTCATTTCATTACTTGTTTAATTCTTTTTGCTGCCACCTAAATTGCTCAAGCTGAGACAGCACTGAATGTAGGTTCTCTCTTTCTCTTTTAACTTAGGACTCTTATCTGAGGCAACTCTTTCTTTGAGGTTCTCTGTATCAGGTTGGCCAAGTGTGGCCACAACCTTCCTTTACCTGATCTCCTGTATTATCTGAACACCTAGGTGTAGGTCCACCACATTGCTGGAATAGGTTAATTATATAACTGTGACATCAGCAAATCATGCTGCAAAAGACACAAGATTTTCATGCTGATACCATAATGGATTGTGTATTTTAGCACAAATTCATCATCAGTTGATTCCTTGCTGTTGTACAACTTTAGATCATAACATTTAATAATGACTTTAATTACTTTAATAGCAATGTAAAGGGATATTAAATGTATATTTCAAGAGATTAAAGAATAATAATTTATTTTTTCATTGAGTTTTATTACACAAATGGCAATTGGGCATTCATTGGGAATGATTATCTTTATAGATAGATATACTGACTTAGAATTAATAAACTCTATTGCTATCATCATTACATGCAAAGAATGCAGATAATGAAACCCATAAAAACTCCAACCATTTTATCTTAGGTGAATAATGGCTTAGTCTACAACATCAATTGTGATGCTGGGAACTCAATTTTGATGAGATGTAGGAAAGGCAGAAAGAGAAGAACATAAAATTGTAACTACAAGCAGATGAGATGAGTACCAGAAAATATAGAGAGTGAGTAAGGAAAAGCAGAGAGAGGTATCTGACATCAAAATAATTAATCAAGTGGAAGTCCTCCTACTTCACCCACCATGTTAATTAAACAAGGAAATATTAGGAAGTTGAATGCAGTTGTGAAAAAGATGCACATCCACTTCATAGAATTGAAGAGTTGTTATATGATGCTGCTTCAAACACATATTTCACAACATAAGTTATATGTAAAGCATAACCAATGAATTCTACAAATATTGCAAAATCACATTTGTAGCTCCACATAGTTCATATGAATAGCTATATGCCTTTTGGTTTATGTAATGCACTGGGCAACTTTCAAAGAAATGTAATTGTATTAATAGATGATAAATTTCCTGACAAAAATGGATTGTAAAAATTAAAGAGGGTGCTCTATGGTTAAGGTGCATTTTTTCTCTGAAATTGACCAAGTGGGTGTTGGTTTTGGTGATGTGGCAGCTTCTGAAAACTTTTCAAGGTTAATGGCTTCAATGAGTGCCCTTGTGGATGGAGATACCTCAATGGCAGAGGATGCAAGTAGCTCTTCCTCCCAATAGAACTGCTCAGGTGATCTCATTGTTTGCTCAAGGACTGTGATGGTTATGATCTCACCAGCTTTGTTGGCATGTTGTTGAGTCTCAATAAGCTTACTATACCCAGACTCAGGGTAATTCATGCACTCCAATTTGAAGAGGACCTCTGTCTTGGTTGGTATGCTGTAATGTTCCACTAACTCTAGAAACCTCATGATTGAACCAGATTTACAGCAAATTAAATGAGCAGTGCACAGCTGCACATATTTGGAGTTGAGGGATGAGAACTTGGTATCTGCAGTGGCACCCCACATATATTTCTTGAGGGTGTCAGAGAAGATGTTTAAGTTGGAGAAGGCAATCCCTAAGTGGTTGACAATCATTTGTGGGGGTAGGTGCCCAAGCAGACTACTTGCACCAATGAGGTGAGCATAGAATTTTTTGAAGTGCAAGTAATGAGTAAGAGTGTAACAGCCAGTTTTTGACTTTCCAGGTGGCTGGGCAGATGGTGATCTCATGAGTACAATGTTTTGCCAATTGTTCCCAGGCTGCTGAATCTGTGGATCATGGGTGAGAAAGGTGGCCAGTATTCAAATGGCTCCAAACAACTGTATGGCTGGTGCAAATTTTTTGGAAAATAATTTCTCAGCAAAGTTCTGTCAATCTTGCATTGTGTAAGAGAGTCACAGCTCCATGAGTAACCTTTCCACTGATCAAGAAAACTGGGAGCTCAGGCTACATATATTAATCTTAGGTCACTCACTCTCAGGGATAGTTTGAACTGTATTCTCTTCTTGGTCACTAGAATCACCCCCTATGATTCTACACTACTTTTATACAAAAATCAGTAAATAATTACCAGTAGTCTGTTTACAAAGTTGTCACATGAATTCCCTTGCAAATTAAACAAGCAATCACACGTTTCTATAATTTGAGGGGACAACAATTAATTTTATCATAAGACTGCACTTGAAAATAGATAAATCACTAAAATAGAATGCAAAATGAGCACTGATTGATTAGAGTGCAAAATAATTGAATTGCAAAAATTAAAGTGTGCGCCCTGAGTGACTCTACAATATGTCTAATTTACATATTGAAATCTTGCCTTTGATTAATACAAAATATTTATCTTATAACTTGGTTCATGCAATTTTTTAACTAACAACTGATTGAAACTATGAATTATACAATGATTTTCATTTTGTGGGGAGATATATTATTGCTTTGTACTTGTTTTACAAAGCTTCTTAGTGGTTTCTAGCTCTCAATTTTTTTAAAATGTTTTGTTAATGATTAATACAAAATATTTATTATATTGATTTATGTGCATCTACTATCTGTAGTTGATTATTTCATATCAGGGCACATGAACTTTATGTTTTTATTGTAGAGTCACTCAGGGCCCTTTATTTTTTGCCTTCATTTAATTAATGGCACTCTTCTTTCATTAATTTGGTGCTAATTTTCAATTAATTTAGTGATTTTAATGATTTTTAGTGTTTTTGAACTTAAGTTTCAAATTAGTTATTAATTGTCCCCTCAATCAAGTTGAACATGTAATTGCTTGTTTGAATTGTGAGGGAAATCAAGTGAATTTGTAAAATATTTACCTTGTTTCTGTATAAAAGTAGGGAAAGCATTGTAGCAAAGTTCAAATAAATTTTGTCTTGCTGGATACCATTTGCTTTTTCTTATATTTAATATCTCTAACCCTTTTTAGCTATTATATTGGTTTAATAAAAATGCATCTGTAAGATCCAGCAATAATGTGGGAGGAACTCTGCTGTGCCTGGGTTGACAACTCACTCCTAGACAGATGGTAGCCCATATTGTGGTCACTTTAGGGCTAGGCCTATGTATAGGGAATAACAACTGTTAACATTGATCAATTCATACATGCACTTAAACAACACAATGCAAATATAATATGCTGTTGGCATATGAGAATACATGGCAATTACATGTGAGTATATATTATTACATGAGCTGAGATAAGAAGAACAGTGAGCTAAATTTTGTTTATTGAGCTAGAAATTAATACTTGAGACACACAATTTGCACCTTGGCAAGTAAGGATGGTTTTGGTTTTTCATGATTTGGCGTCAGCATGATGCCATGTAAATTGGTTGCTATCTGGAATACCTTCCTGAGTAATGGTTTCAGTTCTTTCTATAGTGAAATTGGCAAACTACAAATGTTCATTTGTTTTGTTGGAAAATGCTCTTGGTGATGATAAATCTTTGCAACCTTCAGTCACTACTATGTGTTATCCTGTGCTGGTTGAGCTGCTAGACTTGCCCTGTGATTCTACATGGTGACCCTGACGTGATTCATAACTGTTCTTGGTGTCTTCTTACTGTATTTGGTTTTATTCTTTCCATTAGGTGTGAGTCAGCTGGGATGGATTTCCCCTGACCACAATTTACTTCACCACCAATCAATGCACAACTTTACCCCATACATAATTCTACACTTTCAAGTCAGTGATCTGAAGCTGTTACCAAGCCTTGATTGTTCTTACCCATTCTTAGTGCCATATTGGTATTGTCTCATTATTTTAGTAATTGGAATGATTGCTGTACCTATATCTTGCTGCTGTCTGTAAGTTACTTTTTGTTTCTCCTACAGAGTTGGATGTTTCTTCTACATTATTGGAATTGTTTTTGGAAACTTTTTCTTACATTACTTTTACTTATTCTTGTTCTTATGGATATGGATTTTTCTATTTCTCATAATGGGACTCCCACTTGGGACTTCCTCTGTGTGGGTGTTGGCGGCCTGGATGCTGCCCCTTGCACTATTGGATTTGATTCTGCTGTTGTTTTACCTACACCTACTCCCATTAAACCTGTTTCTGCTATGTCTACACCCTCTGAAGTTTTTCAGCAAGGGATCTCCACTTCTGCTACCTTGCCAAACCTGTTTATTTCATATATGCCATTGTTGCTTCCTTCAGAGTTACCAACAACCAAAGTTGAACAGGCTAGAGAAGCCCTTTCCAAGCAAATTTCTCAGTACCACTCCTGTGAGGCCTGTCTTGATGCCTTGCAGGCAGAGCTACAACAACAAGCCACATCAGCTTGGCAGTGTGAGAGATGCTTGCTCAATTTGATTTCTGCATTAGAGATGCAAGTTCAAGAACCTACCCCATGTTCTCCACTGATCTCATCAGGAGAACCTGAGTATGTAACTTGTGCCTTCTTGGATAATGCTCTTGATGCTCTCTCTGAAAGGTTTTCACATATTATATCACAGATGTTTTCTGCTCACTTTTCTTGTGCTCTGACAGCACCTACTACTACTCCAGTGACGCTACCATTTGTTACCCCAGTTACCTCTTTTACATTTGGAGGCCCTACATTCACCCAGACAGCTTTCACACAAGTTTTGACATTAACCACCATAGCTACACCAGGCCCTTGTACCCTGAGCACAACAGTAGTGCCTACAGCACCTGTCAGTGTTACAGTTACTCCAACTGCTACAATCACTTCACCTCCTCCTCTGAGTAACCCTATCAGGTCTGTGACAACTCGTTGGCCATGCTTTACCCAGTTGATCTTACCCACAGAAGCATATGGAAGTGAACCAGCAAACCTTTTCAATCAACACTTTGTGTTGCCCAAATTTACTGGAAAAATTGATGAGATCTCACAGTCATTTGAAGAGTGGCTCTTCCTCTTTGAGCTCACTATGAAACAATATAAAGCTACACAGGATGCTGCTGCTGCTCAATTCCCCATGTATCTCCAAGGCCTCACATACAATCAGTACATGATATTGGACAGACAGGTCAAAACTGATTACCAACTACTCATCAGTCATTTTGAGGACCATTACAAGGCACAGCATATAAAACAGCAATATAATATGCTCTTTTGTGATCTCTCCTTCAAAAAGGGAGACAATGTCACAGACCTATATTATGCAGGTCAACAGATGCCTTAGCAAGCTGATGCCAGAATACTTGTGACATGATCTCTTTTCATATATATGTCAGGGTTTCCCCTCCACCACTTTATGACTACATCAGTCCCTCAGAGTCAGCATGATAATAGTGAAACACATGCAAGCAGTAATGATTAGTTTTCACCTCTGTTGTCTAGCCAATGTAGTACTACATCAAGTTCAAGAAACTTTACAGATTATGGTGAGGCAGAACTAAATTCCAGAATGAGTTTGTTACCTCAAATGCACCAAGAAATTTCATCAATAACAAATAAATAACACAAGTTTAAGACAGAGTGCAAATAAGTGATAATGCTCCAACCAAGCCAGCTGCTGCATTTATCTAAGCCTGCCAGGAAATGTGGCAATTTTTTAATGTCCTGATCAACCAAATTTAGATCTCACATTGCCAACAGGCTGTGATTCTCTGAAAATCTTGTCAATGAGTTTAAGAGGTCCCCTCCAATTTCTTTGCACTTCATTGTCTGGTCCACCTCATCACAAAGAAGACAAACTCTTGGGATTGCAGCAACTCGCAAAGGGTACAGGCAAAGCTCAAATGGAGGTAACATATGAAATGCTGGACTTGTGGAATTTAAAAGATAAGGTAATAACACTAGTCTTTGATACAATGGCAAGTAAACTTTTCTTTAACAATTATCATGATTGTATGTAAGAGCTTATAGTTTCAGCAGTGTATACACATCTGTTTGGTGAGACATCTGCATCTGAAGATCCTCATTTCAAATGTTTGATGTCAAGATGGACCCAGATTGACAAGGCTAAAAGCTACAAGCATTTGAAGTTGTCAACAGACTGGCTGAAAGATATAACCATCACTGTGATTCAAGAATTGCAAGAGATCATTAATAAATATGAAAAACAAAGGAAGTTATAATTTGAGATGATTATAAACAATGTGTAGAAATTTGTCTCACTCTTCTTGGTGCTGCTTCCAATAGTTTTTTCCACCATACATCAGGCAGAACTACCAGTGTCAGATGGATGGGTCAGGTGTTATGTTGCCAGAAAATGATGATGTGATCAGAACAGCTGGAGTATGAAAACAATTTTGTGACAAAACTTCAACTAACAATCAGTTTGTTGCAATCTTCTATATACCTTTTGGGCTCAAATCCAGCATTGGTGTTGATGCTCCTGCCAACTATTTAGAGTTTTTGCAAAATATGATAAAATGCAGAAAAGAAGATGCTGAAGTAACTGATGCTGCATTCAAGAAATTGTCAAGTCATAGGTGGTACCTAAGCAAAGACACTATTGCCTTTTCATTTTTTAGTAACTACTCTTTAATGACTGATGAAGTTAAAGAATCAATGGCATTGTGACTCCTTTCCACATCACCTCCTGATGAATTTCATCCTGACATACCCATGTTTAAGTGATGAATAGCCCCATCAGCAGATTTGGTTCAGCCAGAAACTTGGCTCTTGTTTCAAACACTGAACTTGGAGTGAAATTGGATTTGCCTCTCTCTTGAACTTTGACCAACAAATGAATCTTATCAAAAAGGCAAAAAGTTTGTTTGTAACATTAAATTTGTTAATAATGCAGCTGAATGTGGCATAAAAAACAGACAGATTATGCTGCTGTTTTAACAGACAATGAAGAGAAGCACAAAAGTTTGCTACAGGTTGTTGAAAATCACTCCTGAGATTTTCCATATTTCAGAAAGTCTACATTGAATCATTATCAAGGACATTGATTATTTTTTCAATGTTTTAATTTTGTATGCTGATTGCATTTTTGCATGCTTATATTGGGTTAGTAACTAATGCTCTTTCCAAGCCCATTCTATTAAGATTACAGTGTTGATGTCACATTAGTATGTAAGCAACAAAGACATAGTCTATGTAAAAATTTTATATTACTCAAGCTAATCACAGGAATTAGTAAACTTAAAAAAAATCCATCTATGACGTCACTAAGCAATGGTATCATCAAACAAATCTAATCAATGTCATCCAGAAGTCCAGTTGCATGAGTTACAAGTGATTCCAGGCTCTTAACCATTCTACATTTTGTGTTATTTACATTTTAAAAATTAGTGACGTCATACAGGGGTTTCCCATCTTTATTTTTTAGCAGAAATGTTTGGTGCTAATGTGCAATAGCTAATCATCAACATTTTTAAGAATTGTTTCCACAAAAGTTGTTTTTAAGTTTTGAAGCATGGGATAAACTGTGTAGACATTATCTTTTCAAAAATGACCCAAATCTGAACACCCCTAATATACAGTTTAACTTCATGCAAAAATCTGATGTCTAAATAGCCATGAATCTAGCCTGTTGAAATAATTGAAAAGAGAAGGATTTCATTTACTTCTCCTGAAGTATTTATTTAAATATATATGGTGACAGTCCATTTAATGAAATTAAAAATTGTTTCCATGTGACATGCATGCAGTAAATGCCTCTGAAATGCTTCACTACTTGAGTAATTTAAGTATATCCCAAAATGTTTTTGAAAGAGTATGCCTATTATTGTCTGTCATAATACAATAAATAAAATCTTGAACAAGTACAATTATCTATTATATTTTTTAATTTGTGATTGTAACATCTAACATTTTTGGAGTTGGATGTTACAAGAACAATTTACAATTCTTTTACTTTGGCTCTATTAACCATTTATTGTTTATATTAGTTGATGTTTCTTTTACTTTAACATGTATAATTTTTTTTGGTTTCTTAATTCTCTATGTCAAAAAATGTGACAAAGGGGAAATTGAGGAAGCTTTGGGAAAAAGAATTTACAGGCAGAATGTGATAGATAAAGCACAAATTGGCTATGCATTGGCTATAAATCCTAGAATAAATAATTCATATAATGTTTAAGCTATTAAGAAGGCTATCTCATAAATTGTTAAATTCTTATACAAATCTACTTCCAAATGATCATCTGTTTAAGAAATTTGGCAGAATGTTTCTAGATCATTATACATGTTCTAGTTGTAGACATTATGTTTGGGAAAAGCTGGCTAAGAAAAAAGATTCATAAAAGCATTACATTTACTTGATGACATTAGAATATTTATACATGGATTATACATGATAAAATTATGTTGTTGCTCTTAAGGCAGTAAGCAGAAACATGTTTTGAGATGTCCCATTAAGAAGATGCATATGCTGGGCAAACATGATAAACATGATTGTGATAATAGTGCTGTCAGCAAATCCATATTTGAAAATGTGCTAATATTTAAAAGTATAACTCATTTTTAATGACTTAGTACACAGTATGAAAATATTAGCTTGAAATTTAATGCATTTTGCAAGAGCCATATTACATCCCAAGCAGATATTAAAACTGGATTGTTTATGTGCTAATCCGGCTGAATTTTATTACCTTTAAAAAACTGAGATGCAAGACTTCTCAGAAGAATGAAATATGGATGAAGTTAATTACACCATTATTAAAAAAATAAAAAAAGTATAAATGTGTTGCATATATTATCTATTAAATAAATATTTCGTCAATAGCTAATTTCTAAAATAAGTATTAAAATTTTCAATTAGTTTTAATTAAACACTTGAAGTGTGCAACACAGTAACATTTTATGTGAGCAAAATTGCATGAGTAAAATTAGTTGCTGTTGAAGAAAACATTGAAATCTATTACCAATGCCTATGTGTGCATTTTCCAAGTAACATAATGTAGGTAATATGAAAGCATTTCTAAAAAATATTAATTTTTATGTGTCTCTTTTACCTAGCCTCCAACAACAAGTGTTAGTGTCGTCTGACACTATAGAATTGACTATATTTAAATATGTATATATATATATATATATATAAATATATATATA
>CABFPE010000689.1:336682-355224 GCA_900660155.1 Hofstenia miamia | reverse complement strand
TTATATATATATATATATATATATATATATAGTAGGGAAATAAGGGGCGTAGCCAGGATATTTTGACGGGTATATCTTAGTTGCGATCAAGCGAATCTCTAAAAAGGAGGGGGGGGGCTAAGTCCCGCGAAAATTTTGAAAATACTGAAAAGTAGACCCTAAGGATTTCTCATTAATGTGAAATATTTTTCAGCCAAAATGGAGTATTCATTTCGAAAAATTGTGACATTGCATGATGTTGTCTGATTATGTTTTAGGAAATTATGTTTCGTGCAATAAATTTTACCAAATCATTAATATTTCATGGATATACTAGTCGATATTTTTATAATTCGTTTGTTGATAATCGTTTCCATTTTGTCCCTATATTTATCATGTCAAAACACGTGGATGATGTTGTATTAATAGAGCCATCTACAGCATAACTCCAGTTGATAAATTTCCAAAATTAGTTAATACCCATTAAGATAATGCGATATATCATGAAACTGGTCAAAACAGCCCCAAGAACTAGAGATGCCTCATCAAATATTACAATCAAAAGTTAAGGAATCTTCAAAAATTTCTAAAAACTTTGGAGTTAAGCATTAGATAGATAATATTTACATTCAGTTTATGAACTTCTTCAACGAAGGTGAGCAAAAAATCAATTATAAAATAATTTGTCAAAATGTTGTATTGAAAATTTCAAAATTGTAAAATTTTAGTGCATTTCAGTGCATTAACTTTGACAAACATTTCCTAAGTAAATATTTCTGATGATAAATGTTATTCTTTGGTTAATTTGAACAAAAACGGTTATAGATATCAAAAACCGTTTATTTTTGTCACTTTATAACGAAAATGGTTTTCGTAAAATTTTGATTATTTAATGACGAAAACGGTTTTTATTAAATGGTTATTTTTCGGTTATTTGATTTTGGAATCAAATTAATTTATTCATATATTGATTCTCTAAAAAATAATAATCCTTGAGTTAAACAAACTTAATGAAATAGCTTTGGCAAGCATATTATAAATTAGAAATTTGTTATAGCAGATTCACTAAATTTTGTACAATTTCAATAAATGGTGTGTCAATATGATAAATCTAGAATTATCATATATACTAGGATTTAATATAATCGCTACAGAGGGTTACAAAAAATTAATTGAGACTCAATTAATTGCAATTTAATTGATCCAATTAATTGATTTGCAGCTGCATCCCAATCAAATAATTGATTGGGATAAAAATTGACACTAGTTTCAACAAATTTGTTTCTCATAGTGAAATTAAATGTGATTTAAATTAAATTTAAAAGTAAATTTGGCTCGAATTCCATGTAATGTTTTGTTTGTTCACGATCAAAGCAGTAAGCTAGGTAGCGTTATAAATTCTAGTATGAATAATTTGTTTATTATTGAAAGTTACTTCTAAAGTGGTTAACTAAACTTTTCTTCGCATTTCAGATTATAATGAATTCCAATTCCGACGTTGTCAAAAAGTATTTTACACGTGATCCTGAGTGTAAAGATATCTGGCAATGCATATGTGAGAAAAATTAACGCAGAAAAAGGGGACCATGTGGACAAATCTCATGAATCATCTAAAAAGTCAACACGAATAGCTACTGACAAGGAAAAACCAGCAATCTATAATGACATTTGTAGTACCACAAAGCCACATACCAAAGAAGGCAGTAAACGTTTTTTCTTGGCTTGACTGGGTGTGCATGGGTTTGAAGACTTTTTCCTTTGTAGAGGACGAGATAACACGGAAGTATACCAATATTCCGGGAACAATCACAGTGGAAACTCTGAAGTTATAAATGGAAAAAGTAAACTTTCGTAATCATTTTTAAAAATATATACAAGAAAGTGTCTTGAAAAGTAAAAACACGTACATTTTAGGTTACTAGAGAGGTAGAAACAAACATTTCAGCAATTCTACCTGAAGAGTTTGCCATCATGATAGATGGATGGACAAGTGGTTCAACGCACTTTGTGGGCATCTTCGCTTCATACCTGGCTACCCCCGCAGAAGGGTATGATACAGTAATGTTGGGCTTCCGTCTTATGATATCCGAAGAAATCGTTTGGGGCATCACAACATTACGAATTTATTGAGTTTGTCCCAATGTTGCTCTTAACAAATCAATTGATGATTCTGCAACGTGCCCCTTATTGGATATTATTGGATGTGCTTCTCTCAAATTGAATTTGGCGATTATGGCATATTTTGACAAAAACGACTAGGAATTGTTGCAGAAAGTAAACGACCTCATGGGTAAACTGAAAACGCTGAAAGAGGCCTTGAGGTTACGAAAACATACAGCTTTAAAGCCCATTCAACAAGGAACACGCTGGCTAAGTACTTTCAATATGGTTAGTAGATAACTGGAGAAAAATCATATTTGAATGAATTTAGCGTCGATTCGAATTTTATTGATTATTGATTGTATAATTGATTGGTAAGAGACGATAAATTCAATTAATTGATTGCAAGGCGAAGAATTGATTGGTAGGTGCCAAATTAATTTTTGTAACCCTTGAAGTAGACGTTAAATGTGGTAAATACAAAAAGAATTACTAAAAGATACTTTAGAATTGTGTGTACATAAAGCTTTAACTAGAGGCAAATTAGGTGCCGGCTTCCTCGAAATTTAAATTATTCAACTCCATTTAAAAAATTGTTAGTGGGGTATTTCACTGAGTGTTGTACTCCGAAGGCAACCAGTGCTTAATTCACTTCTAGTTACGGCGTAATTCACGTAATTGTTAACGTAATTTTAGACTATCCTATTTGGATCACATCCCTAATCAGTAACACACTTAAATATTTGAATTCAGTGATTCATTGATTGCAAGTGCGCAGGGTACTAAATAACAACTATGCAAAATCCATTTTGTAGTTTCATGCATATGTGTGATTATGCCAAATGTAAGGATTGTTTGTCATAAAAATGGTTAAAACTTGGTTTATAATTTGTTTAAATTGGCTTCAAAAACGATTATTTCTGGTTAAAAACCTGTTTTTGAATGATTATTTAACTAAAAACTAAGGTTAAAAACGTTTTATGACAATTTTGGTTATAAAATAACGGCTTATTTTTGGTTAAAGCTTTTTTTGCTTGGGCTTATTAAAAGATTATATTGTCAATTAGTAGTCTCGTACTTTCTATTTGAGTAGAGATAGTGAAGCAGCAGAAGAACTAAGATGATGCAAAGAAGAAGAATAACAACAAGGTTAGATGCTAGATAAAGATAGAAATTTATAGATTGCACTTCCGTCTTCTCCACTCTCCTGTCAGATGGTGGAGACTCACCTAAAATAATACATATTAACACTGCTCTTAGTAAAACGGTTTCTCTGATTGCAATAATTACAACCTTATTTTAAATCCTTACCATGGAATTGCAATTGATTGTGCTGATCTAGTTCAAATGTGGTGATTTTAGTAGTGAGATCGTTAACGTTTATGTAACATTGATCCATGACTACAGGGAATTCCGATTTTAAATCTCCAAACTCATCAAATCGGATTCTTCCCTAAAACAAAAATTTTAGAATTTCTTATTAATTAAAATCAGCTTTCATTGAAACTAGAGCCCATGAGTACTCAAAATTCGAGGTCCAAAAACTCAACTCTACATTTCGAGTAGTCGATATTAGCTTGAATGCAATCGATTTTCATTCAATTTTTGGCTGTAGTGTCAAGGAATCCATTGATGTTAAATTGGATTTCTGAAACAATGTTTTTCATAAAACGCATATTGCAAAAATATACAAATTTGTAAAGAATAAGGCTTACAAAAAATGTAACACACGACAAGTTTGAACAAAACTAATGCTTTTGGAGGCTGGAACATCTAACATTAAAATAAATGAATAAGATTGTACACTTTGAAATTCTTCTAAGATATTTATGTGTACCTGTACAATCGATATTAAATGTTTCATTCAACCGTAATTTACATTACTTAGATGAAAAACAGTGTCCCAATTTTTCATCGATAATTTCAATTTAGCAATATTCTACATTTTTGGAACAATTCAAGAACACTCATAAAAACATTAAAAATTTATTTTGTTACTCTCTTTGAGTAGTATCAAAATTCAATGGATATGCTATCGACTAAATTACATTAATATATTAATAATATGAAACAGTGTCTTGCTGCATATATGTACATATATATATATATATATATATACATATATATATTATTTTTAAGAACCAGTTTAAATAAAAGCGTTTATGAAGTAATTTGTTAACATTCTAAGAATACAGCTATCATGAGATAGTTATGTAATGTTCTATGTTATATGTTATTACAAGGAAACTTAATTGGATAACCTAGGTTTATATGAAACTAGATTAAAGAATACTTCATTAAGAAAAGCTAGTTACATTAAGGCCTCCAAAATCAGTTTCACCAAAATATTTTAAGAAAAGTTGTAGAATATGATCGTTGTCACAATCAAAATCTTATTGCCCCATGTACAAAAATTCATCATATATATATATATATATATATATATATATATGCATATATATATATATATATATATATATATATATATATATATATATATGTAAACATACTTTAGCATTGTTTTACAAAAAAATTTTGATAAAATTATTCAATTAAATATACAATTTTATTACCTTTCGGTTTTGTTAAAGACCTGCCCCATAATAAGCAGCCCATCCATAAGTTCTCTCATGCTAATCCAATATGCGACATTGATGTCTGGAAAAGGTTTTCTAAACTTTTCAAAATCTTCCCAAGCTTTTTTGACAGTCTAAAATGTAAATGTTTCGAACAAAAGACACTCGTAGGAATGTACAGTTTCATACCATTTACATCTTAATAATATATTCGCACAATACTAAATGGTATAATAATCCTAACTTCGAACTTAGTTAAGGTCAACATATTATTATAAATTTGGAGGTTCAAATTACCATTGCAATTGAGAAAATATTTTTTGAATTTGGAAATATGAAAGTTATTTTCAAAATTGTTCACCCAGCATGTAAGCGTTCTGAATTTGTCCTGTATCATTCAAAATTCAAGGTTTTGAAAAAAATGCAGTACTTAGTTTGACTCGGTTTCAGCAGTTTGGGTAATAGTATTTACATGTTTTTGTTTGTCTTGGTTGACAGTCTTTTTAGACAGTCAATGATAACAACCTGCAATGCTACTGCGCATCGGGAGGGTTGAAAAAGTGTTGGATTAAGCGAGATGTAGAGAAAATTCCGCAGTTAGATAGTGAAAGTATTGTATTCATAAGACAGCATTGTCAGACTAACAAATTTTTTAGAGAAATAGTTTGATTTGTGCTGTTACCAAAACGTTTTTTCGCTAAGGGTAAGCAACCTCGAAGAGATGTTGCGAATAACTAGAAATTGTCTGAGTGAAAGAGAAGTAAGAATGCTTACTCATTGTCATTACACCGTAGAATCTGCAATTGTTAATTCCCCTTACATGATTCTCAAACATTTGTATAAAACAGTAATAGTGGGTTAAAGTCTGGGAAAATTCTAGACAATTTTACTAGAATGCATTACATGAAATATTTCTTGATCGGAATATTACAGTTTTTTAAAATAATTAACTTTCCATGCCTATTCATACACTTCAAATATATTTGGACAAATAGAATCTACAATGAATATGTTTTTAAGTCGGTCGAAATTAAGGAAATTCATGTGAATGACGTTACAACACTATTTCCTCTCATCGCTCTTAGCATTGTAGAGAATGTTTGTAAACAAATGATTAAAATAATTAACTTTCCATGCCTATGCATGCACTTCAAATAAATTTGAACAAATAGAATCTACAATGAATATGTTTTACAATGAATATGTTTTTAAATCGGTCGAAATTATAGGACATTCATATGAATGACGTTACAACACTATTTCCTCTCATCACTTTTAGCATTGTAGAGAATGTTTGGATAAAATTAAATGTTCTAGAATATTCTAAATGTGATATCACTATTATAAGCGTTTATTCATTACAATTGAATGATTTTCTACAATGAAAAAGTCAGGTCCCAGTGTGGAGCGAAAGTGCACTATTTTATAGGGGGTTGCTGTTGTTAATCAAAGAGGTAGCAAGTTCTTTTTAATGGGTTTTGAGGTCAGATGTTCTCAGAAATCTTCAAAACTTGCATCTGTTAATGCTTGCCGTTGAATCTATAACTGCCAGTAAATTCAATAAGTCAAAAAATGACTTAATCGGCGCTTAGAGTCATTTCATTATAATAAACCTTAAAGAAATTGCATCATCTAATGATTAAAATTACTTTTTCATTGAATGGAGAACAGCATTATGACACAAAACATTGAGTCAATCGTTTACCTTATATAATTATAATGGTGGGATTTTGGCTATACTTCATAACAATTATAATAGTTTTAGGTTTTACATTATAGTAACCAATGTGCTATGTAGGAATTGTAGTATTACATTTCAAAACGATAATGTTACCCATTGCTCTCACGCATAACTAATGTACGGTCTTAGATATAGTGAAGACGAATTTAATTTATCAAAGATCCAGCGCTTCAAATGAACTTAATTTGCTTTTTTAAGCACGACTGAATGTTGTCTACTGAAAGAAACGAAATTACGCATTAGCATTTTATTTGTAAGATGAAGGTAATGAATAGAAGCACTAAAAGTTCTTTAGTTTTATTTTAATAAAAACAACAATTTATACCCATTATAAAATGAACTAGCAGTAATTTCAAAAACTTTAAGCAGATAACAAGATCTTTTCAAAAGAGATGAAATGATTTTTTGTTAGAAATGTCACCTATGAAGTTTATAAAATGCATTGGCAAAAAAATTCACAAGACCCAAAGTTTTGAGTACAACACGTGCAGGTGAACACGGGCAATAAATTTTTCGTTATCACCCAAAAGAAAGATTAAATGCTTGTGTTTATATCCATCACATGTAAGATTCCGGCTTGTATTTCATTTTTCAACATAAAAACACATCATTTTGGCCAAATTTATATTTGCGTGTTCTATAATATATAAATAATCTAAATTTATCAAATTCACTGACAACTTCAAATTCAGTTAATACCGAAATCATGCAATTTGTGGGCTATAAAGCGGAGACTTGACTTTGAGAACAGTGGCAGTAATTTTGGTTTTTGTATTCAGGCACTAAAGTACAATCAATTTTGTATTTTGTAAACGGTTATATCAATTTATGTAGATATCGACAATTAGCTGAGAAATACAAGCAACCATTCTCGCTTGAAACGAGATAACGGAAAACATAGCAATATAACAAGATTTTTGGCAATTTCATGTGTAAATCGCTATTTTCGGCAATTTCGGAAAACCTACGCCTTTCTATCCACCTTAAGTTTATTTATAATTCCTCATTTTTACCTCAGACGCCGAAAATGTAGACAAAAAAATTATTTATTACTATGACTATAAAACTATGCTTTTTGGCTACGGCTTGCTGCATAACTAAACAATTCTAACCAAGTAAAACTATTCTCGACCATTTTGAAATAATTCACATTTTCTTTAAAAATTTAAATATGTAAATTTTATTTTCAATCCAGAGTTATTTGCAAAAAATCGTAAATTTATTGAAAATATTTCTGATCTAAAGTTATATAACTTAATAATGCATTATGTAAAAAAACGTTTAAAATTGAAACATACCAAATCATTTATGACGGTAACAACAGAATCGTTCACGCGACGTAACTCCCTGATACCAATTGCATTGTCAACTACCTGACTTATCTCTTCAGGAGTGCAACTCAAATCTGCATATAAAGGAGTGAAGCGACCGCAAAAGTCAGCGTTAGAAGAATGCCAGATATGGAAATATCTGCGACCATAAAGTCCAGCCTCAAAATACTAAAAATAATTATTTATTCCAAAAATATTTATATGTCGACTTCCAAGTTTTTCAGATCGTAAATATCTTTCACAAATCATATTTTTAGATCCTTCTATGAATAAGAACCAAACAATTCTGAGGCTTAAAATCAGAAAAATTTTTGAAGATTTGTACCACTGGGAAAAGTCTTCTAGTACATTAAATGTACCTTTATTTACTATATAGTTTTTATTGTAATGAGAAGCCCAATGTATGTATTGCATTGAATAGAAACAAAACAGATAAAGGTATAAAAACAACTACTTTGTAGCATTGAGGATGAGATAAATTAAATGACAAATTGTAGAGTAGTATTAACTAGTTATCAAGTTAATGTTTAATGTTCTACTAACAAATGGTAGTCTCATTAAATAGTGTTTCTAAGAAAAAGTATACCTGCACACTCTGACTCACATTGCTAAATTATTAAGCAACATGGCGCTCTTGTGTCGGGGGCAACCCTTCAAGCAATAGTGGATATTTTTGTGAAATTTTTAAATTAAGCAATTCATGTGTACTAAAAGATTTCGTTAAAAAACAAATTGATAAGCATTAAAATGAAAAAAATAGTATGCTCGTATATCAGTGTTTACGTAAGACTACGGAAAAGTAAATACATCTGCCCAATGAAAAAAATTGAATGATTACTAATTTAATTAAAACAAATACGATATCATTAGAAAATAAATTATCACTAAGAAAACTATAACAGTTGAAGTTGAAAAAGCGTCATTTCAATTTGCATAGAAGTTTACTACATCCGAACTGAGTATCATTATTTAAAATAATATTCGGCGATAAATTTGGAAGACTGTAGCTCATCTATATAAATTCTTAAAATTAGAAATTCAATTTCTGGTGCTGTGTATCAATTATTGTGGATTACGGTGAACATTATACAGTAGAAATGACTAATACATTATTTGGGTTTTGAGAATTGATATTTTTATTCCAATTCAAATACGAATATTCAGGAAGGGGATTCATGAATCCGAATCCATATAGACAACAAAATTTGGAATCCAACCAAAAAGGATATCAAACTATGCAAATTTATAATCAACTCCAAAAAAAGTTACTCACTGGCTGGGTATTTTACAAAGGAGTGTTTGAGTTAAGAACCAACTGCTAAATTATGTTTGCTTAATAAAATGTGCACTCCTTGTAAAATTGTAGATTTGCTTCTGCAATGTAACAACGTTCGAGTGTATATGTTCTAATGCGAATTCGAATTCAGCGTAGATTCCGATTTTGATTCTATTTTGAAAGTTCACAGATCGCTAGCAAATGCCTCATCATATTTTTGAGCAAATTTTAAAGTAAAAATTATGTCTGTAGGTCAATGTATTTCGCATTCAAAATTTGCTGAATGTCTTAATGATAGATGGAAGTTAACGGAGTGAAGCTCATATAATAGTTATTGAACGCATATGGTAGATCAAATAATTTGATATCAAAAATGTGTAGCATTTGGGTTGCATCAAATTTTAATGATTACGCGTACTCCAAATCTCTTTAAAAAATTTAAGGATTTATCTCAGAAGGAAGTTCTAATTTACAAAATATTACTGATGATAACAGTTGAATAAACTTTTCCTCTCAGCTGTGAGGAAGCGATAACAATGTTTTCAAAAATTCGGCAAGAAGTTAATAAGACCTTCATTTTTTGGCCTTTTATGCGATGGTGAGTTTTGCTTGAAAGGTCTTTGGGAGAAACAACATACACTAAATATTACAGTGATTTCGTGCGAACTACATTAACGCGAGTACTAATCCATGACATAGCCCGTCCTCATGTTGCGACTCATCTCACTATTTTACGCAATAGTTTACCTTACCCACACTCAAATTCTTAAATTAGTGAAGTAGTCAACTAATAAAACTTGCTTCTCGACGCTTCTGTAAATTTCTTCTATCTGATTGTCATAAAAGATTTTTACAAATGTAGGAAACACTTAGAATTAACTGAGAATTTTCAAAACTTATTTAAGTTAAGTTTGAGTGGCCTAATATTTTATAATTTAAAAATCGATATTAATTTATGGATGTATTTTTGCGGTAAAATTTCAGAATTAAACTAATTAGAACACTACCAAACATTCGAGGTTTATTACGTTCAATTGAAACTGCAAATTTCTTTAAACATCTGCCGTTAAGTAAATGTGAAACAACTAACCTAGCTCTAATTCGACCTAGAATTAAGTTGCTGTTAAGAAATTTTAAAATGTGTCAAAATTTAATGTTATTGTATATATTTTAATTATATTTTGTCAATTACCACTTTAAAATTTGTTTTACTGTAATGTCACATCGATGATCCAAATTAAATTATAAGAAATTTATCACACACATTAATCCATTCAGTTTCAAAAGAGCGTCTAATGTATGACTCTTACAAAATATATGCAGATCAGTAAGGCTATGATAGAAATTGAAAATTTTTCTCTCAACTTTCAAATTCCATAAACTATCCTTATTTATAGAGACATAAAATCAATATTAATGGTATTCATTTTCAGGAACAAAGGAAAAAATTAATAGACTTTCTATTTTTAAAAATAGGCTTAATGCATGGGAAAGAGTTACATTCCAAGTGCCTTATATATAAGGAATAAGGATTCCATTGTAATTTGGAAATTTATTATTATCTAAATGTGCACTTTTTGGAAGCATAAGAAAAATTAATTAACTTTTACTATTTCCATATGCAACTTTAATAAAATGCAGCAATACCTTTATAGAAAACAGATAATTTTTAGTGTAAGAATTTAACAAATGAATTTTTGAAGTTGTTTATGATCGCATTTCTAATATATATATATATATATATATATATATATANATATTTATATATTCTGTCTATATCTATAACTTCATAAATACATTACAACAATGCATTTTACCCATGAAGTAAATTTTTATGGTTTTTTACACTTAAATGTGAATAAAAGAATTGTAAATTTATTAATAAATACATTTCTATGGTAGACATATTTAGCTATTTTGAAAATTAACATCTGTTTAGTAAAAAATCAATGAAAATGTGTACATGTTGAAGTGATTAATATAACTGAAGCTATTATACAATAACGGGATTGCAATGTAATGTCTTGGGATTGACAAACTATTATGCTCATGTTTAAACAGCCTGATTTTGCTTTAAGAGGATAAATTTATCTCAAAGTAGTTATATGAAAGTCTAAATCTTTTATACATACAAAATATATGAAATCCTCAAATATAGGTTTTTCAAATATATTATATATAGGTTGGGCAGGTTAACACAACTTCGGAAAAACTAATAAAATTTAAGAAAATACCAAACAATTTATTGAAGCCATCACATCTTTCCCAATCACCATGTTATAAATAATTCTGGCATCTGAATTCTAAACATTTATCAAAAATATCACTTGCAGTTTGGCATACCTTCAATGAAGCAATGGAATCCTTAGGGTCGGATGTAAATCCTTCTATTGCTGCAATGGTTATGTGATTCCCAGGATCGGACGCATAGTCAATGATGTGCTGTACTTGCTAAACAGACTACTGTCATAATGCATATGTGACGGTGTGAACATGCTCAATATCTATTGTACAAGAACATATAAATCAGCCATAAATGCCTTGCTAATAGACTTAAAAAATGGCTGTGTGCTCCTAAAATACAAATTTCATTTGGTTAAGAATTCATATACCACAGTTGTAATAAATTTATCTTTATGAATTTAAATATTTATAGAATATTCATTGAGTTCTATGTGATAAAAGTTTTAAAAAGTTGTTTAAGAAGTCAGTGTTAGGTCATTCTTAAATAAAGCCGCTCATTCTAGTGTTAAAAGTTTATTGAAAATAGCTTCCTTGGAATAATATTGATTTTATATGAAATGTTGTTTATAAACTTACTGCTGAAAAGTAATCTCCAATTTCGTATAAAATTCCGATTTTTGTCCAACCAAATAAACGACAAATCTTAACTATGCGTGGCACACCCTCCTTTGAATATCCGGTAACTGTTCTTCTAATATTTGGATATGTTGATTTATCTGACAAAACAGGGCTACCCGAAGCATGCGATATCTAAATAATTCGCGCATAATGTTTTCTGTCAAAGTGTATTTTACAGGAAATCAAATAGTTCACCTGTGCTAAATTCCAATATGGTGCTACTGCTGCCACGGGTGTTGAAACGCTGCTGCAAGTCGCTCCAGCGATCATCAGTTTAATTGGGGGATTGACAAGAAGATCGATAAAATTTTTCAATCCAATGCCTGCGTTACACTAAAAAAATATACTTTTAGTTACGTTATTACATTTTGACGAAATTGAACTTTGTAAACAACAGTGGATTTACAATTTAAATCCGTTTTTAAGATATAGCTAATGACATTGTTTTACATAACTTTATTCAAATCTAGTTACCATTTCGTCTGAGAATATCATTCTAAGCTCGTAACCGGGTAACCAACCGCTATCTTCATTAATAAAACGCAAAATATATTCAATGGCGAAGAACTCCGAAGTGTAGTAGAAACTATCAAGATATACGATGGGCCAGTCTTCCAACAAATACCTTCTTGCCATGAGGCCTCCGATGTATATTGGAACTGCACTAGTTTTATCGTATAAATAGTGATTTTTGTCATTAAAACGATCAAGTTCTTCCCACTTTGGATACCCTTCATATCGAACAATAATGTAGTTTAGTTGGTTAGGAATTTGAGGTGATGTTTGATTGAAGCAAAACGTTACCTGCAACGATCTGATTAGCAAAAATGCTATGCATCCCAAAATCATTGTATTTGTCAGTTTAGTCAAAAAGACATAGTATTTATTCAAAATGCAATTCTTTCATTGGCGTGAGCTACGTCCAATCACAATTCAGAAGGATGAAGGTTTTTGCTAATGGCATTCAAATTTTGATAAACAATATTGTTAGTAAATCCAAGTAACACCAGTGTTTACAACAGCGAAGTTTGAAATTGACATTTATCTAACCAAGATTGTATACCATTTTATGCTAAATTTTTATATTTAATGTTTTATAATCCATTGCTTTAATTATACACAATATAATTTAGATGATATTGTCTCAATTCGCATGTATGTATTTGTGTGGGCATACGTATATAGATTTTAACTTTTCAAGCAAATTTCTAGCGATTTCTAAATATTAATTTTGCATTTTTTAACACCAATTTAATAATTCTTCAAATATGAATGTTATTTTATCTCAAATTTATATTTCAGTGGTTGAATTTTTTGGCCTTAGTTAACACTAGAAAGTCCAACGATTCTGTATCTTAAATTCATGCAGTTGTCAAAATTGACGCAATCAAATAAGACTAACGAAGATAAAGCAAATGAAAGAAAAGTATGAGAAGAACAAAATATGCGGTTTTTCTATTTAAATTCTCATTACAGGAGGCACTGCAAATGCAAAGTGGTCAAATTTGAACGCTCGGAACTTCTAGTGTTAAGATTAATAAAATATTTATTTAGTAGTGCAGTGAACTCAATTTCTCTGGTCAAATGCTTTGGCAGTCGATCATCTTATATTAGTGCGCCAAATACATTGCATTCCATATTAATCCTTTTATTTAACTGAAATGTTTATTACTAGATGAGATTTTTTTAAGTATTCTGCAAAAATACTATTCAAAATTAGAACAAAATAACTGCTATCGGAAATTTTTTTATATTAAGATGTTGCACACTGTGGTATGCTCTGATTGTTGACATAAAAAATGCACAGAACTACAAATATATAAAAAATTATAGTAGAGATTTTCTTAGAAAGGCAGTCACTACTCCATATAAGTAATCAATTATATGCATGAATTCAATAAATTGAGAAATGTTTGTGTATTTTGCATTGCTACTGGTTTAATTAATTTTTGTCCTTATCTTAAATGAAAATTGGCAAGTATTTTTATAGTAAAATTCAGGGAAGAAATCAAATGTAGTTCGGAACTAGCAATTAACTTTTTTTTTAAAAAATTGATAGGGGAAGTTTGGTCTAGCAAAACGACTCTAAAATCTTTCAAGTTACCACAAAATTTGCTAAAACAAAATACATGTTTGATTATAATGGTAAGATTTGTTGAATTCGAAGAAATTCACTAAACAAAATATGAGATTAATTAGTAGCTTTTTTAATGATTTTATGTTCAGATAGAATATTGAGTTATCAAGAAGGTTATCAAACAGAAATCTAAATGTCTGAAAAGATAAAGGATATGATTTCTGCTTTTTCCTATATGTTTCATACTTTCAACTATATTACTGCAAAAACCTGACATATTGAACTTACTCAAGTTACACAATGACTTTGCCTTCCTAAAAGAATTAATGACTGTGTTTTGCATAATTGCCAAAAGCAAGGAAGTAGTAGGGGTCATCAAAAATTTTACAACGCAATAATTTATGTTTACATAAAAATTATATTTTGTATTTTTATAGACTTTGAGATACTTTTCAAGAAGGACAAACCGTAAAATCCATTTGGAATCCAATAATTCATTCTCTAGAACTACATGTAGTTATGCTTCTTCGTTGTGAGCTCATCCTCTGATTTGTATCAAGGCCATGAATTTCAGAAGAATTATTACAAAAGCTGTTGAAATAATTTTCTGATCACAAACCATTCAAATCTTCTGCCATTAACTTCACAAGTTTTCAACAATGCTACAAATGAACACTACAAAAAGTCAAATAATTTCAGGGAATTCATTAAGCAATTAAAATTTAATCAGTAAAAGTTTAACATTATTGCTCTACAAGACCCTCATTCTAATAGGCTGAAATTTAAAGGTAACTTAACCAAAAATATATCCGCATTTTTCACCATATATGGTATGTTCATCTACATAATTTTCATTTATTTTCTCTTCAATTAAATTTTCTTATGAAAAATATATCTGAAGCTAAATTAAGTATAATTCTTAGTGCATAAATTTTAGACATATTTGTATTTTTGTTTTAATTAAAATTATTTTATACCTCAATTTTAAATTGTATTTAGGAATTAATTAACCCAATTATTTGCTGATTTATTTAACTGTTCATAACTCAAAAAACTACAGTCATGTCTATAAATCTGAAAACATCACTTATGTTTCTAAAAACCAACCCACTTTTTGAGCCACCTCTGAATCAAGCACTCTTTCTACGGGAAAAGAAGCAAATGGGGTTTAGACTGTCTGAATATCTTAAATTTATTTATGTGAAGATTTTGAATATTTTTTCAAAAATTGCAATTTTCAATAAAAGTAGTATATAATCATGTTGACTACCAAATTCAGATAATAAATATAAGAACCTATTTGCAAGTAAACTGTAAAATGTAACAATACTGCTGAACTAATAAATGTAGGTTTATTTAGTAGAGTAAATATACTGAATAGCCAGAGGTGGCAAACTCGCTGTTATCTGTTGTTTATATTAACAGCAGGCAGTTTGGCTGTTAACAGCAAATTTAAAAAAACTGTTTTTTTTTTAAATTTTCGACTTCACAACACAAAAAAACTATAAAATTTTATTTGCTAGATTTCAAAATGCGGAATTTTTAAACTACAGGGCTATTATTCTTTTACTCAGAGCCTTTGAGAACGATGCACAAGCCTGGAAACAATTATGTCTGGGCCCCATCAAGCGTATTCATGAATCCTGTTCACATGCATTACTTTGTTTACATATCATTCAAATGTGTATAATGTATTTTGAGATTTGTTGCTGCTTTTGACTAATTCCGGGATCCTTATTTGGACAAAAATCCATTCAATGAATCAACAATTTTGAATTTCATTTGCTCTTAACTGACCTAATACAGTAAGATTTGGCAAAAATAGACACTCAAAATTCGGATTCAGATTCATAGATAAATTTATCGTTTAGCAGAAGCCTAACTTATGCATAAGCACACAATTACTACAAAAAGTTAATAGCTAAAATTATGTTATTCTAAGATTGAAGATAAAATCTTAAAAAACTAAAAATTGAAAAATCTCTAAGCAAGTGAAGTTGTCAGTTGCTAACGGTTGCAAAAGTAAAATGAAGTTCTTCACCAATTTGCATGATGCAACAATTCCCAATTAGATACAAAATGTATATCATTAGACCAAATTCGTTTAATGAGTATATTAGTATAATATCCTTAATTTTTAATTGACAATTTGCAATATAACATATTTGAAAATAATATCCAATAATGAGCTTTGTACACTATAATGCATAAACTTAAATTAACTTCATAGTGCCGCTTATAATACGCCTAAAAAACAGCAAAATATAGTATAAAAGTGCTTTGTTGGCTGAAGCCAATTTGATTTGCTGTAAACAGCTTACATAATGCTATTACAATTAACAACATCTGCTCTTTATTAATTTATTTGGAAAAGCACTTTTGCAGGACTAAAGCAACTCTATGTAGAACTAGGTAGTCATTACTGCCCATGTGAAATTTCATCATGACACTCAAACTTCCATACACCCAAAATGAAAAAGTATGAATCATTCATTTGCCCATGTTTGAATGAAATTGTATTGATGATCACCTTCCCAATAGAACCTCATGAAGCATATTAAGTCATCAGCACATGGGAATTTTCCAGAATCTAAAATCTTTCCACTAATATTTCCTGTCTACATAACTATTGAGTTAGTATTTTAAACTAGTGATGAGTGAATGCAATTAAGCAGCTTCAGCTGCANGAAATATTTTTCTAATAATATTATATATGTGCATAAAAGAAAATTCCTTTTTTTATTATATTTGTGTGCTAACATGTAGGACTAAACAATTTGGCTTTTTATGGCTAGTGAGATTAATTGCTAAGAAATCTCGATAGAAAACCATTCATTTTCTCTAAACATCCTTAATGCATATAAGAGAAAGAAATATAGAGAGACAATTTGAAGTAAATTTTCTAAAAAGTGAAAAACTTAAACTTCCTTAAATTAAATTGGAGTTGTTGGCAATAAAATTACAGATATAAAACTGGTTAATAGCATTAAAATACTTGAAGAATTGAAAACCATGTGCCATATTTGCAAACTATGTTGATCATGAGGGGTTATGTGATTGACAATTGTTGGAGAAGGAATCCCATTACATTAGCGGAAGTAATGCATAATCCATATGCAATACCAGTGCATTCTATGATGTTGGCATTAGACTGTGCCATAATACCTCCTGTAAAGAAAAAATTAGTGCTAGTAAGAAACGTTACCAATGAATCTTGCCATTTCATGAGCCTCACTGAAAAACCAAAAAATACAGAGAAAATCGCTCTGATGGAAATTACAAGTACACGGGTCCTTCGAGTTGATAAATACCCGGATCTTAATTTATCGAATATGTATGCTAACAAAATGATTCCCAGCCAAAGGAAGATAAAGGGAATCGCGCTCAAAACACCATTATTTTCAATGGCAACACCAAGTGCTTCTGATAAATAAGTTAGAAAACAAGTTAAAACAACATGTGTGCTGTAACTGATGCCAATGTGTACAATAAATGAAGACCACAATGGCAATTTGGAGACAATCTTCAACCATGGAATGGGACTATTCAATTTTATAACAGTAAAAGAATTGCGAACTATGTGCTCTTTTTCAATTATCGACACGTATCAGCTTGTTTCAGGTGTCTCCGTGACAAAAAGATACCAAATTATGCACCATATTAAGACAATAACACCAAAGAAATAAAATGCGATTGGCCATCCCTCAAAGAGATCTAAGCAATATATGATGGCGCTTCACAGATTCCAGTGAAAACTCTTAATAGCATCAAAAGTTCGAGTTCTATGCTTGCACATAGCGGAGTTAATAAAGTAAACATTGACGTAGAGAATACTGCAAAATGAAAAAGTCGTTTACCACCTATTCGATCGCCAAACTAACCAAAAGAAATAATAAATGCTGAATATCCATAGTAGAAAGAACCTAAGATCCCTGTTTGTAAAGTTGAGCTCCAATCATATCTGCCCTTTGAAGAAGAGTTGTAATCATCAATCGTACACTCGGTTTCATTGTCATGATCAACTTATTTGATTGGTAGAGTCATTGCCACTATTGCGACACTGAGGCATACTCTTATTGTATAGAGAGAGCCNGGAAAACCACCTTTGCAGGACTAAAACAACTATATGTGGAACTAGGTAGTCATCACTGCCCATGTGAAATTTCATCATGACACTCAAACTTCCATATACCCAAAATGAAAAAGTATGAATCATTCATTTGCCCATGTTTGAATGCTATTGTATTGATGATCACCTTCCCAATAGAACCTCATGAAGCATATTAAGTCATCAGCACAAAATTTAGACACATGGGAATTTTCCAGAATCTAAAATCTTTCTACTAATATTTCCTGTCTACATAATTATTGAGTTAGTGTTTTAAACTAGTGATGAGTGAATGCACCTAAGCAGCTTCAGCTGCAAGAAAGGTAATTCATGGCTAAGATTCCAAATTGTTTTCTCTCACTGCTGCATAATAAGTTGTCTTTTACTATAAAAATTTTCATTTTTGGAAATATTTTTCTAATAATATTATATATGTGCATAAAAGAAAATTCCTTTTTTATTATATTCGTGTGCTAACATGTAGGACTAAAC
>CABFPE010000689.1:307094-334920 GCA_900660155.1 Hofstenia miamia | reverse complement strand
TATATATATATATATATATGTAAACTTAATTTGCCTATCATGTGCCATGTAGAAGTGCTATTGTGAATATTTAGTTTTATCATCAGCCAGACATGAAGGTAGCAAGAAACTGGTGTCTAACCTGAGCTATTTAAAATTGTAAGTGTGTATCTCTAAAAATGAAAAAATCTAGAATTGCTTTCAGCAAAGATTTCCTTTAATTTACAATAGAGCTGTGGACGTAGCTGAATATCCATAGTAGAAAGAACCTAAGATCCCTGTTTGTAAAGTTGAGCTCCAATCATATCTGCCCTTTGAAGAAGAGTTGTAATCATCAATCGTACACTCGGTTTCATTGTCATGATCAAGTGATTTGATTGGTAGAGTTATTGCTACTATTGCGACACTGAGGCATATTCTCATTGTATAGAGAGAGCCTACTCCAGCGGATCCCAACAATGCTACTAAAAATCTCTTAGATGTGAAGAAAGTTGACTTATGTTCTCTAGTCATCTCTAAATAAACTCATATTGTTTCGAGCAAAATACACACACTGATAAAAGGAAAAAAATTATTTTAATAAATGATTATAACTCTATACATACCGAATTCTTGTAATACACTTTGTGTTGTTAGAATCATTGCAAATTTGTTTAAATGCATTGAATACAGTGTCAATGTCCCTTAAAGCTCAAAATATTATAGACATTTAAACTGCTTTACTAAAACGTCTTGATAAGTATGCCCATTATGCGTAAACATTTGGTCTAAAACCGAACTTGTAGCAGGGTTTTTTCGTTTCTAGTTTGAATTCGAGAAAATTCTGAGTTCCATCGAGTTCCGAGTTTTATTAGAGTAAAATAATATATATTTCCCTATGATTCCGAGTTTAGCAAGCTAAAAAATAATTATTTGCGATTGTTAGAGAAAGAGAAATTTCAAATAATTCAATTTTTACTGTATTTTCGAATGGATTTTCAGTCGAAGCTCGAGTATTATAGATTTTTCTTCTGAATTTGTCGGATCGAGTTTTGCGAGCTCATTTGAGTTTGAGTTCTTAACATTCCTAGAACACGAGTTTTGCAGGGTGCCACAGTGACACGGACAGGCCAGTGACAATTAAGTATGATTCGGAAAACAAAAGTAAAAGCTTCTTCTTGATCTAATTTAATCGAACTATAAAGTTAAATTCAAAACAAATTATATCAAGCAATTTATGTATAAGTACTGATAAAGCTTAGCATAGTAAATACCCCAACATTAAGTGCTTTTATTGAATACATAAACGCTTAATTACCCAATAAATGAGACTGTAATCTTGTTGTCATTGAAGGAGGAGTGAATTAGCCTTTCATTTGCGGGCCTTTTGAGTTATTGAATTAACTTCTCGTATTTAATTCCCATTACTTCCAATTGAATTCATTAAATTCCTTAGATGCATTTTCAGAATTTGCTTAATTCTGTCATTTATTGGTTGCATTTCATTAATCACTGCTGCAATATCGATATGTATATTAATGAATATGATATTGAGTTATCTTAACATACTGTAATTAAATGTGTAAGGAAAATATTGAAAAGGCCGATAATAATTTTTGTCGCCTCGAAATGTTCAGAAAGAATTTTTTGAAAAGGCATTTATATTTACACCAAATTTAGGCGTTTGTACTGACTTCAACTTGTAAATTTAATTAATGAGATTACAAATGAAATCTAGGAAATAAGTCGATTCTTTCAGAAAGTACGTCTGCAAATTTAATATTTGATCAGACGATTTTCAATACTATTGTTTATAATTATTATAGTTATGCTCCTTAAGGATTACAGTAGGATTTTTAAGAGGATAAGCTAATTGTTGACATTGATAGATTTTCAACTGTCTGAGAAAAATTAATTATATAAAGATACAATGCTCTCCACAATCATATCTTGAGATGATATGATAAACAATGATACAAGAAGCTACCAATGTAGATTATTTACTATGTTGCATTATATGCTGAAGACGAATTGACAAATAAGTTTGAGCAAGGATTCATTAATCATTGGATACAGCAGCATCAAATTCTCTCCAAAGTAACCACTTTCAATTCAACTGTTGCAAAGATAATATTCACTTGGAATAATGTCATCATATACAAACTTTTCTTCTGCCAGGAGAGGATATGACAGATTAATGTTGGCATATTTCGCACTAAGTTATATGGTAGGGCTGTGTACTTCACTTACACCACATGTTCATAAATCATTCACAAATTTCCTTTCTTAGATTGTTCTACAATCAGAAGCACAGGTTGACAATCACATGCAGGTGCTATTTGAACTTTTCGAAGTGGTCATAACTTTGTTTCCCCAAAATATAAATTTCATATTATTTAATAATATAGTGAATTTAAGGAATTGTATTCAAACTATAGGCTGTCCAGGATTTTATAGCAAATCAAAACGCCTTTAATTTTTAAAAAATCAATTTATATGAAGATTTTCTAATTCCTCCTACTTCTTGAATGAGGGAGGATTTACTTTTTTCATTTCAGCTTTGTGGTTACAACTGATTATGAACAATATTTTCTTATTTAAAAAACCCAACCCTTTTTTTACGCATTGAGTATCAATGAAGAAAAAACGACAAATCCTTCACTGAGATAATCTCATTTATCATGAGTAATTCAAATTTAGGGGAATGGATACGAATGCAATGATCAAGAAATCTATTTGTCAAACAAATCACCATCCTCTTCAAGACCCAATTGGTATCTTTTGATGAATGATAAAACNATGCTTTTATGCTAAAAAATTTTGGTCGTGTTATACTAGTAATCGTTCTTTGATTGGCTTGTGGTACGGATCATGTTAAAGGGTCAGGTAGGGTCACAGGTGAAAAATTGAATGAACATCACTGTGAACATCGAAACATATTTCATGCCCAATATTAAAGTAGAAAGCTTCCTAATCCAAGTGAGCTACCATCATCAAAATATCTTCATTATTGAATCTTGAATTTAAGGACTGGGGGTTACAGAAATACTCCAGACGACGTAGAACGGTTAATGCTGTTTTTATTTCTGTGCCTTGTAGCTAAGCTTCTGATCGCAAAGTAATGCATGATATTTTTTTCATAATTATCTTTTCCTGTAATCTGAACAATCTACATTTATAAAATCAACAACAGGAATAAAAACATACACTTAACAAGGTGCTCATTGATATTAAAAATGCAGGTTTTAAATTTTCTCAAAATTCTATTTATATTTTTTTTAATTTTGAAGTTACTCCTTGGAGCCGCACGGTGGTATGAAAAATGAATTAAAAATTTATGGCTAGAAATGGAAATAATGTTTTTTGAACATTTTATATCGCATTCACTGTATCAATGTCAAGCCAGTTTCACTGAAATTTCTTCACATTTTTGCAATAACTCAGCCCTGCTCGGTTCATCCAACTCCATCTCGACTACTTTGTTATTTGAGAATGTCATTATCCTTCATTCAAAGTTCATGTGTTTTCTAACCTTTGGATGGTTTTTTATTAATGTCATTAAGCTGATAATAAACAACTCATGTGAAATTCCAGGATATTTTTAGAAAAAGTCAATGAACACTAGTTAATTGAACTTCTAGTGCATTGAANCCCCAAAATATAAATTTCATATTATTTAATAATATAGTGAATTTAAGGAATTGTATTCAAACTATAGGCTGTCCAGGATTTTATAGCAAATCAAAACGCCTTTAATTTTTAAAAAATCAATTTATATGAAGATTTTCTAATTCCTCCTACTTCTTGAATGAGGGAGGATTTACTTTTTTCATTTCAGCTTTGTGGTTACAACTGATTATGAACAATATTTTCTTATTTAAAAAACCCAACCCTTTTTTTACGCATTGAGTATCAATGAAGAAAAAACGACAAATCCTTCACTGAGATAATCTCATTTATCATGAGTAATTCAAATTTAGGGGAATGGATACGAATGCAATGATCAAGAAATCTATTTGTCAAACAAATCACCATCCTCTTCAAGACCCAATTGGTATCTTTTGATGAATGATAAAACAGTAGACCTGTAGAAGTCTTGTGGGATTTCTCTCACAGTAGTTGTGATGGTATCTTGTATGTCATCCAAGTTTCGACCATATATTCTGCCCTTGAAGTAGCCCCAGAAAGCAAAATTGACTGGTGAAAGTTCGGGTAAATACGGTGAAATTACCAGTCCAGGAAACTTCAAGTTGAGAAGCTGGAAATTTTGATGCAAAGTATGTGGCCTCACTCTATCTTGCTGGAATATTGTTGACGACCACTTTCACCTCGTTTGAGCAGAAGAATTACAATATCAGTCATCATGCATGATCGTGAAACATCTGATATTATTGTCAGTTATATGATGGTACATATACGGTCCTCTTTAAGTAAAAAATATTGTTCATAATCAGTTGTAACCACAAAGCTGAAATGAAAAAAGTGAATCCCCTCATTCAAGAAGTAGGAGGAATTCCAAAATGTTCACACAAAGTTGCAGGTATTTTGTTTTGGCCACAAATCCTGGACACCCTGTACTTAAATTCTTTTACTTGTAGCACTAATAGATTCTAATTATACTTGTGTTTCTTATTGAATTGTCTTGTTTTCATTGATGCTTTTATGCTAAAAAATTTTGGTCGTGTTATACTAGTAATCGTTCTTTGATTGGCTTGTGGTACGGATCATGTTAAAGGGTCAGGTAGGGTCACAGGTGAAAAATTGAATGAACATCACTGTGAACATCGAAACATATTTCATGCCCAATATTAAAGTAGAAAGCTTCCTAATCCAAGTGAGCTACCATCATCAAAATATCTTCATATTGAATCTTGAATTTAAGGACTGGGGGTTACAGAAATACTCCAGACGACGTAGAACGGTTAATGCTGTTTTTATTTCTGTGCCTTGTAGCTAAGCTTCTGATCGCAAAGTAATGCATGATATTTTTTTCATAATTATCTTTTCCTGTAATCTGAACAATCTACATTTATAAAATCAACAACAGGAATAAAAACATACACTTAACAAGGTGCTCATTGATATTAAAAATGCAGGTTTTAAATTTTCTCAAAATTCTATTTATATTTTTTTTAATTTTGAAGTTACTCCTTGGAGCCGCACGGTGGTATGAAAAATGAATTAAAAATTTATGGCTAGAAATGGAAATAATGTTTTTTGAACATTTTATATCGCATTCACTGTATCTATGTCAAGCCAGTTTCACTGAAATTTCTTCACATTTTTGCAATAACTCAGCCCTGCTCGGTTCATCCAACTCCATCTCGACTACTTTGTTATTTGAGAATGTCATTATCCTTCATTCAAAGTTCATGTGTTTTCTAACCTTTGGATGGTTTTTTATTAATGTCATTAAGCTGATAATAAAAAACTCATGTGAAATTCCAGGATATTTTTAGAAAAAGTCAATGAACACTAGTTAATTGAACTTCTAGTGCATTGAATGCATAGTAGTTGAACAGGTCAATTTCTAATACAACAATTGTTGAGAAACAATTCTTTTAAAATGTCAATTGCCTGAGCACACTAAAGACCTAAAAGGTTTTTCTTCTTAACTTTTTCTTCAAGTATAGAATCGTTCGTCAGCAGATTTGGTTAATTGTTAAATTCACAATTCAAAAAAAAATTACAAATTTTAACTTGTAAATGTATTTAGATATAGAATATACCAGATAAGAACAAAATGGTTTGCGATTATTAGAGAAGTAACATATTATAGAGAATATGATCATACAAATGTTCAAGATTTCACATCCGGTGAGTAAATTTGAAACTTTGAATAGAGCTTAATACGATATGGCGTAACCAAATGATTTCTATTATTGCTTGCATCAGGCCAGGTTAAAGCCTTATACTTCGGGAACCTGCTAATCAGATTGAAATCCGGCTAAATTTTTCAATTTTTGATTTTCAAAATATATTGATTACGATTATTGCAGGTATTACAAACACTAAAGTATTGTTAAATAATGCAAAATTTCCTTCATGTAATTTTAGTCAAAATCTATATTTATTTTATTCAAATTCATAAACTAAAAAATGCTCGGCCTGATTCAAAAACTATCAGAATTGTAGGAAATTGATGCATCGACACCTACATGCTGTAATTTGCTTTGTTTTTGCTAGACTTCATTGCATTGGGATAAATTCATTCATAATGTTCGTTATAAATCTTGTCCGGTTAATCCGACAGCACTAATTTGCATACAATACTATCCAAGCAATGCACAGTCGACCAGTGTGTTGTCGTGTACTGAAATGTTTCCGGCTTAAGTCGATTTCACTTGTTGCTGTATCAGAGACCTTTCTCAGAAATTTTTATTACTATATTATAAGACACTTATATACCGCAAAGAATACAAATGTATTCTAATCCGCTAGAAGTCATATTCTCCATTCTTTTAAGAAAGCCGATCAAAAAAAGGTGCTGCAGTTCTGGTTTGAAAGCCATCACAGCAACTAAGATGAACGGGTAAGGATGTCTACAACCAACACTTGAAGTCATTGTTAAAAGTTGAATGATTGTTGTTTTAATCAGCTAAGGACTAGTATTTCTGCTCACGTTCCCATTCCCACACATGGTTCAAAGATTTTTGACAAGTTATTCGCAAGTCACATTCTCTTGAAGCAGAATTATTCCCAAACTTAAGTGGCAGCTGAAATTATTTGTCATCAAGCATAGAAACGGATCCAGTTTTCTTGACCCTACCGGACCCAGCCCAAACAATTTGAGACCCGATCCGGCCTGGCCCAAGCAGTTTGTCACTCGACCCGATCAGGGTCATTATAATAATAAATGTATTTTTCTTTATTATTTTGTATCATATTTATTATAATTAATACAAATCCAATTTAAAAAAGGTTAACGTAGGATCTGATCATTTAAACTAAAATATATGCAGTCAATTTTAATGATATGGTACAGCTCGAATCTTATGTTTTAGCTCTACACGCCAAGAAGGTTTGTTGACCTGACCCACACTCTAAAAATTTTCTAAGTGTTTCATCACCTAATGAATTTAGGTAACAATTCTTCACCTAGAAATTAGGGAGTTTTTGCTTAACTTTTAGGTGAATTCCGTTAGCTTTACTCCTTAAAATGATTTCAACTCCAATCACTTAAATTATGAGAATATTGCGTTTTTACAAAGAAGTTGTGAACATTTAGATGATCTATATACATGTTTTCTTATTTTTTTTCACCTTAACATTTAGGTGATGGATATATTCATAAAATTTAAGGTGTTTCACCTAAAATTTAGGTGACTTAGTAATTCCGTGAATTTAAGGTTTTACCTATAAATTTTAGTTAGAAAATAGTATGTAACTAAAATTCATTCTTAGTAAGTGTTACTGAAATTTCCTCGCATTGACAAGAAATTTTATTATTAGCTCAACAACATTTGTTTTTTAAGATAAAAAATATTTGATCAAATAATGCTTCTAACCAATTATGGATACAATAATAAAATATAAATTTAGTGTATTAAATATAAAAATAATAACAAAAATTTTGTTAAATTGAATTGATCGAGATTACAAAAATTTTAATCATTTACAAAATATTATCGCCATGAAACTTGTACAAAGTATTTAAAATATATTCATTTTATGCAGAAAAAATATTTTTATTAAAATATTGTTTACAATAGTGAGCGTAAGATTTTTGTTTCTCATTATATATCCCTATTATCTCGCCAATGTACTTTTGATTGCAGAAATGACTTAAACTTCAGAATCATAAAGTTTTTAATGCCTTCACAAACCTAATGTTTCTCATTATATTTATAATGATACATAGAGTTAGCTGTGCTTGATTTCCTATCATAAATATGTTCGATTGCTATTACCCACAACGTCTGCAATTTCAATACGAATAACAAAACGCAACTTTAAAGTAATTGAGTCAATTACTTTAAACATTACTGTTGTTCCCGAGTTATTTTTCTACAATTTCAGTTACAGTATGGGACCATGCACACGTGAATTCGCATCAGACAGTTAGCAATGGAATTTTAGCGCATTGGATTACTGGAAGACCTCTCTATAAAAACATGTATATTAAAATTGTCTGAGGAAAATATTTTGGAAATTGTTATTTGATGAAAGAGCAAGCCCAAGAAAATGTGTTTGGCCAATTTGCTATACACATTTATGAAGAAGCATTACCTAAGCTCAACAATTATCCAATTCATTGTATAAAAGAGCATCTTAATGTGAAAGGAAACTTCTTCTCTTTATGGGGAATATACCTACAATTAACGCCTATTGGCTTGGGGTTTAGATTGAGGCTTCTGGGTTATATCAAGTTGGGAAACGGGTCAACCTGACCCGTTGGTTTATTCGTGTTGCGGGTCTCTCTACGACGGGTCAGTTAATGATCTTTAGTGTGGAAGACAACTAACAGTCAAACAAATAAATATTTGAAATTCCTTAATCCTAAAGAATTATAATTATTTTTGTAGTTACTTATTGATTTTACATTGTTTTTAAGATACATTTATCTTAAAAAAATTTTGTTCATATTATGTTTTCTATATAGTCGGGGTTACTCTACCAGTCAACGGACTGAAGAGTGGGTGGCAACAGATCAGCTCTGGCACTTCCCCTAGAAGTGTGCTAGCCGGCTTAATCATGCTTGTCCTCTGGCGACCCCTGGCACGCAGAGTGCTGATCTGTGTTGAGTCTGATCAGCAGAGAGTGAAGCCGAAGGCCGAGCTTCATGAGAGGGTTGCGCCTCTCTACAGCTTTCGCCAACCAAGGCTACTAACTGAGGTAACTCGTGAGCACCTACCGCCAGACGGTAGATGCTCTATATAGTGTACTTTTTTCAACCATGGTTTAATATATTTATGCAATCTTATTTTGTGCATTGATATGAACTTTTACAGTACTGGTTAAAAAAATTGTAAAGATCAAAATCTAAATGTGATTTTTGCCTCCATAGTTACATTTTTGTTTAAAGTTCTAATTTTCTATTAATATGTATATTAAATAATTTGTTACCATCTTATGCACCTGTGAAAAGCCCCTAACTGTTACTTACTGTAAATATATTTAAAACATCAAATATTTCAGCGTTTTCCCAAATTTCTTGGTGCGCATACTTAGAAGTTTCAAAATATTGGTGTCAACACTGCAAATCCGATTATTTTGCTAGTTTTTATTTAAACAATCGAATGGAAATTTTACAAATGATTAATGTCAGTTTTTCTGATACTTGTTAGTGTTTGTGTAATTCAATAACAAATTATTATAGTGTAAAAAATTTGCATTACTCACATTTCACAGAAAATGAGAGCATATAGTTTGAAATTTATTAATTACAATATTCAATTTTAAATCGCAATTTATGGATTAAGTCTGTTTAATGTTAATCATAGTGAATATGATTACTATGTGTCTTAACCTGCATTTGTTTAGTAAAATTACATAGATTGCGATATTTTTGAGGGCAAAAAAAGCAAATGTTTAAAGTTACATTTATGTACTTTAAGTGAAACAATTCATGTACATACTGCAAATATAGCTCAAGTCAAAAAAGGCCCCTTTTCAATTTTGACTATCATTAGTTTTACACTGGTACAATTTATATTGCCAAATACTAAAGGAATTTGTACCATACGAAAGGTGCTTATATTTCGATTCATGGATCTTAGAACAAGATGGAGCAACCACTCATACCTCAAGATCGACAAAAGAATTTGTTACCAATCATAATATTCAAGTTATGCGATGACCTCTGAATTCGCTATCTAGTACCCATAGAGAACGTGTGGCAGATTCTGAAGGATTTTGTCGAGAAAAACAATCCCACAAATCGAAAAGAATTAAAGAGTTATATCCTTGAATCACCAAATAACTCAAGAAGTTATAGTGCGTTTATTGGATTCAGTTTCATGACGTTTATCTGTGTGTCACGCTTTGCATGGAAAACTTGACAAATAACTTTTTCACTAGGTTACAAGCTGAGAAAATTATATTTTCAAACATATTTTATAAGCCTCTATTTGTCTTTTGTTTGTTATCAAAAATGTGTTTATAATGTGGCCACTTCTTTTGACTTGAGCTATATGATACACCACCAAGTAAATATGAATATACAGGTATCATATATTATTTTACCGTATATTAATACACACTTAGTGTATCTTGGGTTTTCCTACAAGAAATTGGTGGAAAAATCCAGCCTTAAGGAATACTCTCAAGACTGTGCGAGCAGCAGTACAAATATGAGGCAGGAATTAATATCAATTTGGTTGTCAAATGAAAATAATGAAATTTAGATGGTACAAAATACTACTGCAATTATCTACAGAACCAAAAATTCATGAAATTCTCTAAAAGTTATAGTTTTTGTAGCCGCAAAGCAACACTGATTTTTAAAAATAGAATTACTTCCAGTTTTTGAGCATGGATAAATTTTTAAGCAGAAGAACTCCCTTCCACATTCAGGTTTGGTAAAAAAGTATTTCTCTAGGAGAGTCGCATTCAATTTCTTGACTAGCGGCAAGGTCTCCTACCTCAGTCCTACGCAAAACATGGCGAAACATGGTTCGTGGAACTTAAAAAGAGGAAGACCCATATAACTCGATTACAAGATCAAACAGATCATTTTCAATTGTAGCAAATCATCTCCTTATGCAAGCATTTCAGTTGACAGCGGCAATGTACGATCACATTTTGCATGTGGTCTTAATCTAAAGTTTGCTTTCATTGACATGGCTTCAATTGTAAATCGACAAAATTCGTATTCGATAACTTGAAATGCATGATATATCAACTGTCTTGCCTGAAATTTGTAAAAATTTGGTTTTCAGCAGGGTCTGCTGAACGACTATTTTCTGACTAAAGAAATTTTAAGCAAATTCAAGTGCAACCAATTAGAGAAAAAAAAGCTACAGAAATTATTAGCAATTTTTCTTCAAAATGTTTTATTAAATAACTGCAGGACTGCAGGACTAATCTTATTTTTATAATAATAATACTACAAATATCTTTCTGAAAAAAATCGCCTCAGTTATTTCACACATAAATAACTTATATTTTTCATGGTTTATTATTTATACTAATTTGGTTACTTATAATATTTGTTGCTTAGATTTTGCACGCACTAGCCGCCACTGGTGTTCAGAACTCATTACATTTTTTTCAAAGTAGCCAAAATTCGATTTCAATAAAACTGTTAGAAACAGCCAGTTCAACCTAGTTTATGACTCTCAACTCCTACGAGTTTGGATGCAAAACAATCTCGAATGGGTCACACAAGTAGCGAAGACTACAATTAAGACAGCAAAGAAATGCACCTATCAATGTACTATCAGCAATGTTTTTCAGCATTTGTGCGATCAGTATTAGAATATGTAAGTCGAATTCCTTATCATACCCTTATTAAAAATCAAGCAAAATTGTAAGGAATATAGAAAAAAGCTTTGGGAATTGTACATATGATAAGATGTCTTCCCATGACGCACTGTGTCACTTTGGCTTTTACAGAATCATGTTCTCCATAAGATTTCTAGAGCACAACTTTCCTTGACTATAAAAAATCTACATATTCAGAATTGCAAGCGGCTCGGTTTTTAAACGTTTCAATTTACAAACGGCATAAAATGGTTCGAAATTTTTAAAATGACAAAATTACGTCATTTAATAAAAATACGTCAAATGCTGTGTCGACATTTACAAAATTTCTGAAAAATTGTTTTTTGCCATTTATGGCTAAAACAATGCACATAGAGAGAAGAGCAAAGTGGAAGTCACTAGTGAAAATATTTCTTTTTGCAGTTTTTCGGTTTGAGACGGTTCTAGTTATTAGCTTTAATCGGTTTGGTTCGTTTGGATTCATTTTGAAAGTGTTTCAGCTCGGCTTGGTTTCTTGAAAATGGGAAACGCCTCCAACTCTGTGCCTATTCTTTTGTTTCGTCACAAGTCAGGCCCTTTCACTCCTCAACATATTACAAAATTAGTGTAAGTTATTTATAGTGCTTTCTATAATCTACATAATCCTAGAGAGTTAAAGAACTGCTCAAAAAATACAAAAAACATGTAGTGTATTTAGCACATTAAGCTTCAGTAAAGTATATTTCTAAGGCTGCTTTGCATCACTTTCAATTTGCTATTTTGCTATTTTATGTAATGCATAATCATATAAGTTTGAGTGCATGAATGTATCTAATGCTAAATACCATACCAAAGTTGACTTGAAGAAAATAATATTGTTAGAGCAGACGTCCCACACTAGTTTTTACATCTAAAATTCCAAAGCTAAGGGTCTGAATTTGTTTGGCCACTACTTTCACATATTAATATACATAGTAATTTTTTGTCAACAACTGTTGCAAGTAATATACTACATTACAAGATGTTAAAATCACTATAAAATCAAATGAATATTTGCTATATGACTCAGTCTCAAACTTTTCCCATAGCATCATTATCAATATTTACTTCGGATGAGGCAATGGCAAATTTAGAATTATGATAAACCGAAGTAGAAAAAATGCATTACAAATCCTTCGATTAGTTGAGATAGTTGACTGCTCACATTGTTGTCATAGAAAATCTTTTAATCATAGGTCACCACGAGATTCTCATATATTGTCTAGAAATGCTAAGATACATAGATCATAGAGGTTGATATATTCATAATAATAATCACAATAAATAAAAGTTATTTTAGTAAATGTTTTAGCACAAATAAAATATGCTTCTTCGAACAAGGGCCTAGCTTAGCTAAGGATCCCTCCAGATTTGACTGTTTTCACATGGATCCTTCACATTATACATAACCTTATCTTACCTGGGGCCGATTTGACCCTTCCATATTCTTAGATATAAATCAGAGACCGTTTTTTTAAATAAACTCCTATGACTTTTTTCTTTAACTTGTTCTTCAACTTCTAACGAAAAATTATGCAGGTAATGTCAAGGGTTACAAAGTTATAGTGATTTAAGAAAAAAGTCCAAGAAAAACTGACATTTCTTGAGAGTTTCAAAATTAAAAAATTTGTATGGAAAGTCTATAAATTAAAATCAATGCATAATTTTCATTGTAAGATTATAATTAAATGTTTTCTATGATTTATTTGCATTATAGGCTTTTCTTTTGATTCCAATTTAGTAATACTTCCAACAATTATGTCAATAATGAGAAATTTAAAAAATTTGATACATAACCTAATTAATGTGCGCATAATTTGCATATTAATTATCTTATCGCAAAATGGTTTCTCGAAGATATACCAAATTTGGTGTTGATAGGGCAAATCGACCCCCTCAGGAATCACTGCTACAAAAAAGCCCAGGCAAAATATAGTTCACGCATAGTATATTTTCAGTGTAAATTGTTATAAAAACAAAACTAAAAAGGGTTCATATATACCAGAGTTAATATGGTTATGAGTACGAAATAAATATTGTAAGCTAGACGTTCACTCACGCAGACAACACAGTATGTTCATATCTTCATCTTTTTCTGATTGGAAAATTTTTTTAAATTATTGAAGAACTTTTGGTTACAAAAAATAAATTTTCAAAAGTATAAATATAAATTTCAAAATAAATTTTTATGCAGTATTGCTCGAAGTATCAATCGGGTTGTTCTTATCTGGCCTTGGCCTGCTCAGTTCGGTTTTTACCAAATTTGTTAGATGCGGATTATCCATTTCTGAAACAGTGCTACGTCGAACATCAGTAAATTGAATAGGATTTGTTCGTAGAAAAAAGGCACAAAGGAATCCTGTTACTAACATTAAAAAACTTGAAGAATTGAAAACAATCTGCCATCTTTGCAAGCTATGTTGATTATGAAGAGTTATGCGATTGACAATTATAGGAGAAAGTAATCCCATTACATTTGAGGATGTAACACATAGTCCATAAGCAATTCCAGTGTATTCAGGAAACAACTCTAAGACATTGGGATTAACTTGTCCCATGCATCCTCCAATAAAGAAAAGATTAAAACTGGTCAAAAGGGTTACTAATAAAGCATTGCATTTCATCAATTCCACCAGAAACCCAAAAACGGCCGAGAGAATTGCTCCAATGGAGATTACTAGTACACGGGTCGTTCGAGTTGATAAATAGCTAGACCTCAATTTATCTGATATGTAAGCTAATAAAATAATTCCCAGCCAAAGGAAAATGAAAGGAATGGCACTCAATACACCATTATTCTCAATGTCAACGCCGAGTGCGTCGGATAAGTAAGTTGGAAAAGAATTCAAAATAACGTAAGTGCCATAACCAATGCCAATTTGTCCAATAAATGGAGACCATAAAGGTCTTTTGGAGATAATTTTTAACCATGGAATAGGGCCATTTGATTTTAAAACAACAACGGAATTTCTGACAATGTGTTCTTTCTCCTTCAAAGACACGTATTGGCTGATCTGAGGAGTTTCTGTTACAAAAAAATACCATACTATGCACCATATGAAACCAATAACACCAAAAAAGTAAAATGCTAGTGGCCATCCACCAAATAAGTTTAAACTACAGAAATATCCAGTCACCGGTTGGCTTATAACCGTGCCTATGTATGCACCGGAAACTCCTATTCCACTAAATAAGGTCTTTTCAGATTGCGTTGACCATTTGTTTGTAAGTACTGCATAAGCAGTATAAGATGGTGCTTCACATATTCCAGCAATTACTCGTAATATAATCAAAATGGCAGGACTCAAGCTTGCACAGAGTGGTGTCAACATAGTAAAGGTTGATGTACTGAATACGGCAAAAAGAAAAAGACGTTTGCCACCTAACTTATCGCAAACCATTCCAGCAGGGATGATGAAACCTGAGTATCCATAATAAAAAGCGCTTAATATCCAAGACTGTAATGTTGAGTTCCAATCGTAATTACCATTTGATGATGAGGTTTGATTAGCAACATTGCATTCGGTCTGATTACTATGATCAACTGATTTGATTGGTAAAGTCATGGCCACTATTGCAACACTGAGACAAACTCTCATTGTATAGAGACAGCCTATTCCAGCAGATCCCATTAATGCAACTAAAAATCTTTTAGAAGTAAAGAAATTTGACTTAGAGTGTATTTCCATTTCTAAACAAACTTCAATTATTCGAAATGTGTACTCAGTTGTGACTGTGCAAATTTATTTTCTGTTAGCATTACAATTGAATTGTAAATTATCTATTACTTAAATTGATAGATAAGTATATTCAGCAAATAAAAATCATATTTTTGATTACGTTAAAAAATTATTGCAAAAATAGTTTTTTTGGAATGTGTAGAAAGCGTACTTAATGAATTCATAGTTAAGGCAATAGTCAGTATATTTGGGCTCTTTCAAGCGAAAGAAAACCCGTTCGGAGGTTATTAAATCTACGTTGTTAATCAAATTTCTTAAATTTTTTATAACAAGTTGGTTAAAGGGATTGAGAGTCAAGCTAGTGATATATTGACTAAAATAATGGAGTTTAATTCTATTGCTAAATAAAGATGAAGTTTATGTGTTATCGTGTGCAGTTTCCTATGACAATTTCGCAGAGGCTAGATGGTTGTTTTTTACAAGTACAACAAAGAAGCTCCAAACATCAGCACTGTTCGATTTTGGAAGAATAGGTTTATTGAAACAGGAAGTGTAACAAGTCATCGTTCAAGAGCAGTAAGACCGAGGGCAGCTACCTCTGACAAGAATAAAGAAAACATGTTTACAGCAGCTGCTGAAGATCCCTCCACATCTAACAAAAAAGTGACGTTTCTTTCACATCTGTGGCTCGAATTTTAAAATTTAATATTTGTGATGTAAGCTCATAATTATTATCAAATAATATAGTATAATACTTATATAAAAATATATATGATATGTTATCATTGATTCATGCGCCAAGGACTTTTGACAAACCCTGTATGTACTGATTTACGCCACTGAGAATGACCTGCATGAAAAAGCGTCAGCTATTTAGCTGTTTTCTATGAGAAATGAGAACTTCTCCATCCCATCAAAATTCTAGAAGAATATAACTGCCCCTTTGGACAGATGGGAATCTCGTGTCGTGGGAAGAATTCTTCGAAAGAAGATAAATTTGGTCTGCTTTTTTAAAAAAACAGTACGAAAATCTGCCCTACGGACGCTTTAACTGATACATCATATAAAATTGCTAATTCAATTAAAGTATTAAATTTTATAGTATGGTCCATTAACTAAATCCATCTAACTGTAGCGTTATTTGGTTCGTCTCTGAAATCGTCATCTCAGCTCTTCCATGCAAGAAGTTGTCATTATATTGAACGAAAAAATGGAGTGGTTTTGAAGCACTTTCCTCGATCCTCCTCTGGGGAATTTGGAGCAAGAAATCACTGTGATGAACGCCTTCGTAACTCAATGTTTCCCGCTGATTAAATTCATAACTTAAAAATGCCAGTATGTAAAGTTCTTCAACAAAAAATTATTATCTATTGAAGAGCAGACAATGAAGAAGTAGTACGTAGGTGTTCATTAAACATTAATGACATTAATTATAGTGAAATAAATTGCAAATGATGACTGAGAAAAAATCGAAAACATCCATGAGTAATTAGAAACAAAAAATTTCAAGGTTTGATCAATTTTTTAGTACATATTTCTGAAAAGTGGAAACGAACAAGACAATACCATCTGAATCAACATCGCGGGCTATATCCCAACGAAACCTATGGGAACAAAAATTGTAAACCTAAGCTCCTGGTATATGAATGTAAAATAAATGCAGTCATACAACTTGAGAGATGTGTCCATGTATATTTAGGAATAAACTTTTTAAATCAAACTGCAAAAAATGAAAATATCTAAGTAAAGATTATTAGCAAAATCCACATAAGTAGCAAAAACTTCGTCAGTAGCGAATGCAATGGCGGCTGGTACCATTTGGAATTTTTTCTTACTGATCTGTTTTGAACGACATGGCTTCATGTAATACTCCCCTAATAAATTTTTCATTAGTCTTTTTTTCTAAAAGTTGAGCAAAATACAATTACTCATTCTGATTCTGACTTCCATTGGGGACAGAAAACGCCGGAATTTCTATTCAATCGAAATCTGCTCTGACCTATCTCCGATAAAATTTTCATTGTCACCAAAGTTCTTGAGGCATTGTAGTTCTGAAAAACGAGTTGCTTCATCTTCAACGCATTATTTGAGGTTGAACTCTAAACATGAATTGCACGAACACAGAAAAAGGTTCATTTTTTCATAGTATTTTCATATGAGGAATATTCCTTCATAGAGTGTTCTGAAATTATTGAGGTAAAGCACAGGATCAATAGTTACGGTCAAGATTGACGTTAGCGTAATTATAGGGCCTCCTATGAATAATGGTTAAATTCAGTTTTTCATTTACTTTTGATTATCGAAATATGTCTTCCATAAAAGCTGATATATGCATCATCCGACAAACGTGTGTATCGGTGCCTACGTCCAGGCCCATGACTTGCATTTGAAATTTAGGGGTGCTATGTCCCCAAAAATTTCAATAAATTAATCATAGTTTTACTCATATGAAATAGTTTCACACTTTTCCATTGAATTTTTAAATAGAATGGCATTAGTATTTTATATATTCCAACTAAAATATATTCATTCTAACTTAGTTACAGAATATTAGAATTAATACTATGGAGTTTTGTATCCAGGATGCCAAGAGGAAGGGGGTCCAGTGGCCCAACAGGGAGGGCCATGCCCCCTAGCATTTTTAAACCCACTTTAAACAATGATTAATATGATTTAACCTCAAATCACTCACTCATGTTTTGATGTTTTTGTTGTTTATATAACAGATATAACACATTTTTTTGGAATATTTATTATTTAAGATGATCTAGAATCACAAATCTTTTTTTACCAAGAATTCAATGTATTACAAGACTAATACATTAAGTTCGATAAGTCAAAAATTAATAGTCTCTATGTTTGATTTAGAGAGATGGGTATTTTTACATGCATCTTCCCATTCCCATGATGCTCTTAAAATTTTATCTTGGAATAAACTAAAAACGTAAGACTTTGATACTCTGTAGTTATTATAAAATTTAAGTAATGGACATTGGAATATTTCTTCATTTTTATTCAAATGGAATAATTTCTCCTGAGAATCGCCTGCCATAAATGTCATATGGTGTGTTGGAATGATATTAAAAGCTCGAGTATAAAAAAGAGAAAAGCTTTTTTCTTCATTTACAGTTTTGCATAATTCTCTGTCACTAGGTTCAAATTATTCCTAGAGAGCTCTTAGGATTTAAGGCATGTGAAAAACTACATTTTGGGACAGTTAACAAATAACATGGGCATAAATGAATAAAAATAGTCCTTATAGTTAATTAAAAATAAAATTTTAGCAGAGGTGTGTCGAAATAACTCTTCGAAAGATACCTTTTAAATTCGATCCTGGAAAAGACATTTTTATGCAAAACGGAAGGCTGAATGCCGACGTTGAAGTATTATTAATTTGATAAATTTAGTGAAAAAGTAAAAAATTGACTCATAAGGCAAGATGAAATAAATTGCCAGCAAGACTTTACGAAGTACAATTTCTCAGCTCCTTGTTTGACATAATTTTGATATTTCTAGTAGATGACATTCAGCGATTATATTCATTTTAGTAGTTTTTTAGAATAAATTCAAATGTACATGAACAAAACTATCTCAAAATTTTGGCCTTGTCGAAAAAAAACCATGAGAATCTTTTAGAGAGTCAAAATATAAAATTGCATCATTCTATGAATTGTAGCTATAATTTGCAGCACGTGCTCACTTCTGGTTCAAACTTAACAACCTTGCAAATGGTTGTAAATATCTTATTAAAACTTGATACGTACTTATATCTGTCAAATATCTGATAAGACCTTGAAGATACTTATTAATACCTATCAAGTTTCAGATCATTGATAATGAAGGATCTCTTATTTTTACAAAAATTGCATCTCGGATTTTGAAATTTTCATCATGTTAGATTTCCCTTAAAATTTGCACGTCTTGCCAGTAGATTTTTAAAAAATTCAATTTTCTGAAATTCATTTTTGCAAAATGATTGAAAAAATCAATTGTTTTACAAAAACATGGAAGATGTCAACCTTTATGCATAACCTTCTTGATCCACAAGCAGTTGAAAATAGGCCTTACATTTATTTTTCTCAAGTTTCATCAATTTTTGTATTATTATAGAACTATGGTTCTAGTCTTATCTATTGTTCAATGATAATTCGTGTCATTATTATCTGAAAACGTAAAATTAGGCCTAATATTTTTTCAGTGCATACAATAAAGGGATTTTTTTAAAGTGATGATGCTCAAGTTGAGAGAAAGATTTTTTTGTTAAAATAACAAAGTATCCTTAATAATAAATTATAGTTTTTCCCAGCCGTTAAGTTATTATAATTGTATTTCCCCATTAGTAAACAAAATAATCCCGAGATTAAATAAGAAATATTCAGTTTATTTTTACCGGTATTTTTTTCCGACCGTTCTTAGACTTCCCCAACGGCTGTAGGCCGGTTTATTGATACCCGGCTGACTTGTGGATTATTCAATCTCTTATCCCATTTGCATAGGGAGTTCTTTAATTAGCGAAATTAAATAAAATGAACTAGTGTGTAACAATTTCAATGATATGAATTTAATTAATATATGTGCATTGTTGATGAAAATGACGTTATTCAGGGACTCACATGATTGGTTTTTTGAGCGATGAGATAATTTGTATTTTGTATTTCTATTTAAGTGATGATTGAAATCCAATTATTTATGAATAGCACAGTGGATTCTGACATATATTAAATTATTGTGAATTATTCGAAAAACCAATAATGTATTCCCAATGTAACTAATCATTTTAATATTAATTAATTTATTTCACCACGTTTATTCCAAATGTATATGCAAATATATTTATTTTTTATTTCACAGTTTTTAGGCACCGCTTAAACTATACAACTTTTGTTGCTAAGCCAATTATAGCGCGCATTGTGATAGGCTAACTTTGAAAGAATTAAAATTCCTCCAATGTAGTTTCTTATGATAATTGGTTTTTCAACAAAAGTTTTATCATTTGAGGCCTACCTTAGCCAATATTTGAGATCAGCAAATTTGGTTTGATAGAAATCAGAATCAGACTGATTAGTTATCACCTTGGGCATTACCTACAAATCGTCAACGATTTTTCAGTCAAGCACGACAATTTTAATACATCACTTAAAATGCAGTTTGAAGGATTTCTAATATGAGCAGAAAAATTTCCCTTGACATGTTGGCATATCCTGAATTAAAATATAACAACACTTTAAATAAAGAGCTCGGATACTAATTATCATATAAACCGAATGGAACATCTAATTTTGCATGCGGTAATTTGTCGAGATGAGAGAATTGAAAGTCCTTGAAACCGCAATAACATCTTCAGTCTGAATGAAACTCATGTTATGGAGAAATATATTTTGAATTATTTTTTTCAGATTTAGGTCGTTCTTCTTTTGTAGTAAGAGAGTTTTTATGCTCATGTAAGTAATTTTGATCTTGAATTCTGTTGATGATTTTATAACGTTGTAGAAGTTTGATGAGTTCGAAGAATACTGACATCATATTCAATGGCTAAGAAAGATTGACATAAAATGTAATTCTAAATTTAAACGAATTTTTCTTTGAAACATTTAGTGACCATCTTATTTGGATTGCAAGCCTTTTAATGCGTGTCGTTTAAATCAGTAAAAACTATATTTCAGTAGTTAAGTTGCTGCTTGTTTATTGCACTAATGGATTAAATTATTCTACATAGTCTAACCACCACTAGTACCAGACTTTTTATAACTACAGCAATTATTTTTTCAACAAATATAATAATGTGAGGGTTGATCTTTAGCTTTGAGCAAATAGTTACTGCTGAGTACTTGAAGGTGTCCACAAAATTCATATTTACAAAATTAAGATTAGGGATTATAGCAGAAATACTGTAGTGATTTTAGAATGCCTTAAAATACACAATTATGATTTACTTATATTAATGAGTAACTTATGTATTCAAAAATATTTAAAAATTTTTAATTTAATGCTACAGATTCACAGATTCCAATCGATAATGAATTGATGTAAGATAAGACAATCTTTATTAAGAGAAGGTAAAGCAATTAATACAAACTGATGGCTTCTCAAAATAGCGTCATTAAAAAAAATAAAACAAAATCATACTATTTACAAACCTATACATTGCTAAGAAGGCTAAGAATAAGTCTACATTCTAGTAATTGTGTAATTGCTATTATAGAATTTGTACCCTGTCCAAGATCTTCCTGAGATGAATTTTTGCTTAAGAATAAATCTTTTCACACTATTTCGGAATTCTTTCAGTTTTGTAATATGCTTAATTTCGTTAGGTAGATTATTCCATTGCCTTGTGGCTACGTTTAAAAATGAATTTTCTTTGACTTTACGTCTGAACCTAGTGACAACATATTTCTTAGACCGTCTATTGAAAGTTTTCTTGAATTCAGGGAGATTTATCTTATCATAAGGCGGAATTTCGTTAGCAGCTTTGAAAAATAATGTAGCAATATTGATTTGTATTAATTGTTGAGGAGAAGGACACGTTTCCAAAATATAATTTTTGGTGTTACTAGAATTTCTTTTGCAAACATTTAAAGCCCATTTATATTGCAGCTGAAGTTTATTTATCAATGATGTGCTCAAATTTGAAAATAGTACACTCCCGTAATTTAGGTGGCTCATAACAAATGCGTGGAATAGCTGAATTATTGCATGAGGAGGTAATAGGTCAGCAACCTGAGAAATAGTTCTTATGCCAGCAGCAATTTTTTTCTGTGTAGATTTAATGTGCTCGGAAAAAGAAAGTTTTGAGTCAATTATTATTCCTAAATATTTGAAAGTATCACTTGTAGAAATAATTGCATTTTTTATAGTCAAATTTTTATTTGTATGCAAGTTATTGTTGAAAAAGGGGTTCATTATACAAAATTGCGTTTTCTCGGCATTAATGCGTAATTTGTGCATAGCGAAATAATGGCTTAGTGACTGGCAGTTGGATTCCACTTTTTTTATTGCAACATCTAATGACTTGTTGGCGGAAAATATACAGGTATCGTCTGCATATTGTATAAGATTGCAATTAGTATAAAAGTTCATATCATTGACATAGATATTAAACAGAAGAGGTCCAAGAATGGTTCCTTGCGGAACACCTTTTTCAATATACAGCCAGTCTGAAAGTACTGAGTTGATTTTAACTCGTTGTTTCCTATTACTTAAGAAACTCGCAATTAAACTAGTACTATCGAGGGAGAATCCCATACGTTTTAGTTTTTTTATTAGTATGTCATGGTCGATTGAATCAAATGCCTTAGAGAGATCTAAGCATGCAATAGCAACATATTGTTGATCATCCAATGAATTTCGCCAGTTCTCTGTTGCCTGGATAAGTGCATCATTCGTTGAAAAACTTCTTCTAAATCCAAATTGGGTTGCAGAGAGCCGATTATGTTTTTTAATATGCTCGAACATTTGACTGAATATTAGTCTTTCAAAAACTTTACTTATTGGGGTCGTGATTGAAATAGGCCTATAATTTAGTGGGCATGTTTCATCATTTTTTTTGTAAAGCGGAGTAACATGTGCTTCTTTTAAGCAGTCTGGGAATGTTTTGGATTTAATGCATTCATTAAAAATGTAGTTAAGAGGAATATTAATTAAGTGTGCGATTTCCTTAAGTATCCATGTGGGAATATTTGACGGCCCACTGGATTTGCCGGATTTTAATTTATTTAAGGCTTTGAGCATTTCACAACTAGTCATAAATCTAAAGGTAAAATCGTGTGCATAAAGCTTTTCATTTTCAATATATTTTACATTATCCCCAGAATAGTTGCCCAAATTTACGAATGATTTGTTTAAAATATTGGAGATGTGATAAGGATCCTTCTGCAATTTGCCATAGTCGTCTGTTATAGCTATGATCTTATTGGTGACACGTTTATTGCGATTTGTCAGATTATGAATAAAACTCCATTTAGATTTTTGGGATAGCATTCCATTATATTCTTTTTTTATGTACGTATTATAGGCTTTACGATTTGCTATGTTACAGATGTTTCTAGCTCTCTTGTAGCGGTTAAAATTTACTTCACATTGGTTATTTAAGAAATTTTTATATGCTTGATTTTTCGCGCGAATGAGTGTTTTACAGTCGTCGGTAATCCACTCCTTAGAATTTTTTGAGTTATCTTTTGCTTTAGAGTTATTAGGATTTAATAAAACACGTTGTTCAGGGCAATATAAGTTGACATAATATTCAAGAATTTTTAAAAGCTTACTCATCATTGCATTGGGTTCGGTTGCTGTATAAACACATTGCCAGTTCTGATTTGAAAGTGCTAATTTTAGATTATTTAGATTATCCTTATTTCGAATACGGGTTGTAATCCATGTTTTCGATGTGTTTTCACTAGTCTTAGGTACACTGATTGATATTATGCAATGATCTGAGAAAGGGCATTCCGTTGAGTAAAATTTAAAATTAAAATCAGATATTTCGGATGTAATGATGTAGTCGATTATTGTCTGAGAGTTATGAGTAAGTCTAGTGGGAATTTTCGTGTTTGCAGACTTCAAATTATACGCATTTAGTAAAGAATCTAATTTTGATTTTTCAGAGCCGACAAGATAGTTAATATTCCAATCTCCGAGCAAGAGAACATCCTTATTTTCAGCACAAGCGATGGATAATTCAGTTTCCATTTGTTTGATAAATTCTGTCAAATACTTTTTTGAAGGGCAATATGACACATTGAGTAATTGCTTTTTGTAGTGGGAGGTTCTAATTGGATTATTTAATTCAATCCATAAACTTTCAAATTTAGAATTACAATTTGCGATATTATGTCGGAATTTTGGATTATATATTTTGGGAACAAGGAATAAGACACCGCCACCTTTGACCTTTTCTAAGAAATTATTTAAAGCTCTATCCCTACGAAATAATTTGTAAATCGAACTATCAAATGACCAATTTGAATCAGGGTCATCGTTACACAACCAAGTTTCTGAAATTGCTATGATAGTTTCATTTTGGAAATTTGCCATAAACTGTCTAAATTGGTGGTATTTAGCAGCTAGATTCTGAAAATTAATGTGGATATAATTAATCGAATTACTGGTGTTTAGTTTTGAGGCAAATGCTTCATAAAAAATGTTAGGACCCGGGTTTTTTTCTATTCCCTGTGAAGAGAGAAGATAAAATAATATCAAGGCATAGAAGAGGCATTTTTTAAAGCTTAACATAATAAGAGTCAATTTCATTTCGGTTAGATGTAGACGTATTCTTAACCTGGATTTTACAATTACTTTATATAGTAAATTAATATGCATTATTAGATAAAACTAGTAAATTTCTTAACTGTGAAATTTCACTTGGTGATAACTGCGGTGGTAAAGCGGCAACTTCTGAGTATAAGCGAGCGTACGTCGGTGATTTTTGTTGCGTTTGATTAATTAGAATGAATTGATGTATTATTGCTGAATTTTATCTGATAAATGATAGAAATGTAATGCTTAGTTATTTTCTTTGAGAAATTCAATGCCCATTATAATTGGTCTTTTTTATAAAGTGCGCCGTTTAAGTGAGTAAATCTGCAAGTTTATTGCTAACCTCCTGCACGATGTTCAGTGATTCAGAATTTGAAATTTAACCAGAAACTGTATATTTCCTCTTTTCATTAGTTGCTATCATTATTTAAAAACTGATCATCCGTGGCTTTGTTTTTTTAGGTAATTGCCAAATAATATAATATTTATCTTTTCCATTGATAAGAAAGTTGTTCTGATTTCTTATAATTCAGGCCAAAAATGACCCGAAATAACATTTCATAATCAATTTATATTTGTTTTTTGCAAATATTTCTCTTAAAAATATTATTTATAATTCTCATTTTTAGATAAATTTTAATAGTACTGTAAAACTATGCATAGTCGCTATCCTGTAAGAAAGAGCATACCAAGAGTCTATCCCACTCCCCAGAGGCGACCACAAGAAAAAAGTGAATATATTGATTAAAACTGTGATTACTTGAATTCAGGAAGTAGTGATGATGCTTTACAAAGTAACTTAGATACAAATCGTCCAGATTCAAACAACCAAAGTCCAGATTTTGATTTATCATCTAAGATGATGCCAACGTTTCTTCATCAAAAAGCCCCTTTTGAATTTGTTTCTAGTTTTGGCAATATAAAGTGGAAGAAAGTACCCTTTGCTGAAGGTAAAGAACGTCAAACAAACATTATAGAAGGAAGTCCAGGCCTATCGCAGCATGTAAAAATAAACCAATTTCCATTGTAATTCACATTTGTATATATTTTATGCCTAAGGAAGCCATTGGATGGTAAAAATATGAAACTTTAATGAAAACATTAGACTAAAAGATATATTCACTCAACTTGGACATCGTCACTTTACAAAGCTTCCCACTCAATATGCACTAATTTTTTAAAAAGTTATATAGTTAAGCGTTAATTTATAGGTAATTGATGCTTACATATGCAATCATATTTGGTGCTGACTTGGTTGCATTGATCTTATGTATATATACTTTCGATTATTTTTAAATTTTTGCGGATGGTACATCTTAACCTCCCAGCCCCCGCTATGTCATGTAGTACAGAAAAAAAAATTCGCAAGAGAGCTACACTTGTTAACATAACATGTTAATTGGTTAGTCATACCTAAAATGGCAATTAATATAACGTTGCACATTTGCAACATTGGTGCCTCGGAGGTTAAAATTTTGATGTCATAATTTAATCCACATTTTACTAGGTTTTCTGATATTATAGATTTAGTTAGTGCTCTTTTATTCTTCTGCTACTACATGTATATCCAATATGGTAATCACCACAGGTGCAATTGATTTTATAGATAACATTGGACTTATCGGATATCTTTGTCTTTGATTTTAATTCTAAGTTTTGATCAAGGACAACTAGATAATAACTAGTTATCCTTGGTTTTGATTAAGCTTCGTGTTATATAAACAAATCTTACATTTTCATTTATATAATTTATTCTTCGTACTTGTTTTAGTAAACCTTTTGTGTGCTTACCTCTAATTTCAAAATGCTTTCAAAATTATTCGTATATTTTACTATCTTTTTCAATATTTTATCCATTGTTTCCTTAATAAATTTGCTTATAAAATTACTTGGATATTCGTTCTTCTTCAGATTCGATTATAATTAGATTATTTCTTGGTTTATGACGTCATAAGAACTTGAGACATAAAGATTCGATACATTGCTCCATGAATTAGTGCTAATTTCATACTACAGGTAAATTTGAATTGAAATTTAAAACTAAACCTGTATCAGTTGTATTATTGCGATTGGTGGCAACTTGGTTTAAAAGCAATTCCAGTAGGGCATTGTTGAAAAAGATAACTCTCGTATGTTTACTAACACTAACATTTAAGTCCATTTGAAAGTAAGTTTTTGATCAATTCTTACTTTTAGATAATTAAACTTATCAATTGGTATAATAGAAAAGCTGCTGAAATTAATTTATTGCTAGGAGATATCAGGTTTTTTTTCTGAGATTGCATTATGGAAAATTTTATCCACGTTAAAATAAAATACTGATTTTAAGTATTAAAATGTTTTGAGATTTAATAGTATACCACTTCAATAACCAGAAAGATGTAATTTAAGGAGGGGGAAAGCCACCTAGGTGCTACTTTTTTAAAAAAAATGATAGAATATGAAAAATACCTTGAAAAACACATACCACCTCAAATATTAGGAAAAATGGGTAAACTTCAATTTTCACGTTTGGGGCCCCCGCGCACAACGAATTGGTAACCCGAAATGCCATTTTGGTCTTCCGCTAAAATCGCTACTCCTACCTCAATTATTAATGTACCTTAATGAAATTTGGTATAGTAACTGGGAAAGGCTTGCTGAACAAACGTAATGAGAAACTTTTTACAATTTCTTTATAGATTTCGAGAGGGAGGGGGTTCAAAGTGGACAATTATTAGGATCAGAAAAAATACTAATTTTAGAAGTTAATCCCCCTGTAAAAAAATTATGAGAGATATAAAAATTCTAGCTCTTTACGTTAAAAGGCACAATCCTCAGCTACAAGCACACCAAATTTGAAGCATGCAGCTTGAAAACTCAAGAAGTAGCAAAAAATGATCTGAAAAAAGTCGTTTTGAGAATTTCCGAGATTCTTTATGTCAATTTTGAGTGGTAGTGGATTCAGAAAAACGCCTTTTTACGTGTAAATGGACATTTTTGTTCATGAAAGTGGTTGTAAGTGGTGTGTAATACCTTCAGGTTGACAAAAATGCCTCTAACTCAATTTTTATGTCGGCATCCTAAATCGGCCACAAAATGGTGGCTTTCCCCTTCTTAAAAATTATTTTTAAACTAAAGATGTTGAAAGAGGACATTAAAAAAGTAGGTAAGTCCAAATCAGAAATTTAATGAAACTCGTATAAAAAATGTTGGATAACAACATATAATCAAAATATATTTCAAAATAATTCTATATTTATTCATCGTCGAGGTAAAATATTTGAAGTACATCAGGGAAAAATAAGACAGTTTTTAGGGATGTGTAATTTGTGAAAGAGCATTGTGAGGTACTCCGTTTGATCTCCCTGAATGATAACTTCTTTTCCAACGTAGCAGTCACTTACTGAAGCAGATACAGATAAAGTTACTTGAACCTCATGTGCAAATACTTGCGGATCAAGCAAAAACTTGTCCAGACCTAAATTAGATAAATATACGTAATATATATATAT
>CABFPE010000689.1:266773-284797 GCA_900660155.1 Hofstenia miamia | reverse complement strand
ATTAAGATCTATCGTCCAAAGAAAAGAAATAATTAGCACATTTATTACAAGCCAGTTTTCATATGCATTCATATTACTCAATGGAATATCACTAAAACAACAAGTACGAATAAATATTTAGCAGGTCAATTTCTACATTGTTTTCTATCAGACGACAAACCAGAAGGTTTCTCAAGTATTACGGAATATGGGCGCCACAAGTTACTTTATTCAATATTTAAGCCTATAAATCTGTATAAACAAATTAATTTTAAGAGCACACAAAGACTACTCAATAACAAGTTTAAGCTAAATACAAGAACTAACAAATGCATAAGCGAATATAGAATTATGCAATTAACTTGGCAACAATCTTTTACAGTACTAACAACAAATTTTTGGAATGACCTACCCAACAATATAGGATATATGCGAAGAGCTTAAATATTTTTAAGATTGTTAAAAGAAAACCTGTTAAATAAACTATTTATTAGGAATATCAAAAAAACTTCATGCATGGCAGAATGAGAGAGTTTTGTAATTTTTTAATTTGTAAATATGTATAATGATTGGTTTTTAATTTTTTATTTGTAGCTTGTAGCTAGTTTGTAGTTGTACTTTAACATATATTGTGTGATTGATATTTTATTGATAAAATTCATTAATAAATGATTTCTCCCGTTTTTTGTGTCTCTAAATTCTAAAGGCATCTCTCAGTTCACTCATGATCTGAAATCTAATCCGTGCCAAATTTAGCAAAAAAGTACCTCATTGGAGAGTTTAGGCTCTGTGCTACTTTATGTACATTTTTCAAGTTTGAAGTCGTTTTCAAAAAATCATTTTCAAAAAAGTTAAAGTGCAACGTTTTTGCACTTTAGCTGCACACAATCTAGACCCAACCCTGAACGAAAAAAGATTAGCCGAGCGGCTACAAAAAGATATAAAAAAGATATCAAAAATTATTCGCGGTTTAAACCGACGGGTTAAATACGACAGAAGCGGTTTAAACCGCGCAAAAGTGTTAAACAGCGGGGTCATGTACATCACTGCACTAGGTTAACACAGCATTCAATTTTGCGCTTCTCGATGACAGGTGTTTCAATGTGTTGGCTTATTTGGTAATTATAGTTAAATTAAATTTGTTAAATTAATGGATAACATGTTGGGAAACACAAAATTAGTGTGCCATTGCAAATGCGGCTTGGTACATGTGCATACTTGTATCTCAAAAAACAACCTTCAAAATTGTGGTGGCGGCCACAGCCTAATAATAAATAAAGGTTTATTATTAGGCTGTGTGACGGGTTATGCTCAAGGATTCCAACTTTGACCTTATAAATTGATATTATTTACCTAAAAAACCGATTTCTTACAAATTCTTTTTATCTGAAAATTTGAAATTGTATGGTTTTAAATTTGTCTTAGGTATTTATTTCAACACTACAAAGCTATAATTAAAAACAAAGCCCCATGGTTACCTCAATTATATGATATTTTTCGGATTTCCTATATGAAAAAGAATTGCTTAATAAATTTTGACTTTACTGACTTATGTTAGACCTAGTTATTACAAATATGCTTGAATTTTATTGGACATTAGGGTCTGACAAAGAGAATAGAATTTTTAAATGCTCCATAGAACTTTGCTTAATATGAAAAGGCAAGAGACAAGTACAATATAGAAATGTTACACATCACCAGTTAGTTAAAACTGCAATGGACCTTTCGACCTTGAGCATAAATAAAAGGATTTAAATTTCGTAATCATGACTATTGCTAGAAAGAAATAATTGCATTTTAACGCGAATGGAATGACCACATTTGTATATGTGATTTTTATGAAAAAATCTCTATAATTAGATCGTTTTTGTGAAGGTATTTATGACAACATTGATGAGTTAACAGATACATAATTGTTGCTGCATGATTAATAGACATTTCTTCTTAAGAAATATCCTGAGTTTTCCAAAGTACTATATCGTAGACCTCGTACAGAAGCATTTCAAATTTTCAAACTGCAAATGTTCACCTCGGGCTTGCCTACAATACACACACTTATAAATAAAATGCAGATCAATTTTTTTGGCAAGATACCACCTTATCGGAATTATCAAAATTAATATACTCAATATATAAATATGTAGAAAACAAAATTTATCTTTGAATCTAGAACTAAAGACAAAAGGAGTTGAGATTCTGGAGTTATTAAAGCTCTGTTGACTAGATGAGATTTTCCTGAGGACCTTATCGATATTTACAAAGCAATTATCCGATTAACTACTGTAAGGAAGTATCTGTTGCGTCTACTCGAAAAATTATTACTGATAGTTCTTTCATGTTTACTTTGTAAATTTTATTATGTGATGCCGCTTGCAAACGTCTATTTCCATAAAAGTTCTAATTCTATCGAATATTATTCAATAATGACTAGCATATGTAACAGATGAGCATTTTCAAATCATTGAAAGTGAATGTCTCCATCTTTATGCAGTATATTTCTACGTTTGACACATTGCCCTTCAACGAGATTAAGTTATCCAATCTATCAGTTTTTCACAATATTTGGGGCCTGCAACTTTTATGCAAGTAAATGCTGGAATTAACCCTGCTATTAAATGGACAATACCTAGCGATGGGTGGCGAATCTACATGAGTTAAGCTATAAATTATACTAAACTTGGCTGCACTTTACTCACAATATAGGTATAGTATCAAAAACTGCGTAATTGTAAAGCAAACATATATTGAAGACGACAATCTTGAAATATCAGAAGCTTTATAAAAGCAAAAAAATGCTTTTTTCAACTATTAAATGAAACTGAAATTCATAGTCAACCAAGATCTAAAAAATTTTCAAATGTGTATCACCCATGAGGATTGCACACGTTATCTATCGTAAGTGTCAAAATCTTCAGGATATCACGAGTAGAAGATGTTTGAGAATTGAGAAGTCTTCTCGGAAGGTAACCTGCAATAAATATCATTATATATTAAACCTGGATTCCATTAACAGAACTAGGTGCATTTCGATCTTACCTCATACATATTTTCAATCTTGATATAGCATATTTGTCCCACTAATTTGGAGTCTTCTTTCCACAAGGGTAGAGTAGTTCATAGCAATCAACTCGCTGACTTCCAATTAAATTTTGGTTGTTTGGTGACCACATCATTTCTTTGTATTTGGTAGTTGAGATGTAGCCATTAAACAAAGCAGCACTGCTTAAGATAAATAGCGAATAACCATTCAATTAATTCGGGATTCGGAAAATGTGGTAGAAAAATTTAGAAACACAAACTAAACTGCATTTAGCAATGTGCTACTGTATTGCGTCGTTCAGACCGGCAAGTGCAGTAAATCCCAAAATTCAGTCTTGAATTATAAAGAATTGAGAGAGTGATGAACAATTATATCAGAGTAGCTTCTATGGTCCCTGCGATTACAACAGCTTAAGCGCGACGCCTTGTCAAATGAGACTGTTCAAATCCATATCACAAGAAAGTAAACATGTAAATAAGACAATAAATAAAACCTATAAACAGCTCAAGGCAGTTACAGATGTCCAGGTCATAAATTAATATAATCAAAGATCGAAGCAATGAACAGCGTGGTTAAAAAAATATTAACGTTGAGAAGAACACTATAGTTAGCTGACAAATTCGTTGATGAACGCTGCAAAGAATCAAAGTTTTCAGAAAATTATCATAAAATCCTCTAAATTGTATATTAAAGAACCTCTGATACATTTTAGACTGAAATTTGCTTCATTTTAATCTGATTTGAATAAGATGAGTGAGAATCAGTAAAACATGTTGAGGTTAATATTTCTAACATGAGTTAGCAAATCCGCGAATTTTTGCTAATGTAGAAAATATCAAAAAAATAAATATATATTTCAGCGACTATTCAGCCATATTTTTAGAAACTTTAAGTTAGTTAAAATGTAGTTTATATGAACTATTAGAAAGAGATTCTCAGTAAATTTTGTAGCTTCAGTGGGTTCTATTTAAGCTTTAGAATTTTAGAAATAGAAAAACCAGACTAGTATTTAAATTACCAATGAGAATAAAATTAAATGTAAAGCACAAATTTAGGATGTACTTTGCAAATTTTTGCCCGGGCCAGGGTGTACTGACGATTTTACTAATATCAACTTGATCACCACTGAGATGTTCAACACATTCGAAAATTGAAATATACAATTAAAAATCCATTTTACAGCTTTTAATTTATAGCTTAGAATACTTATTGAATTCATTGAGAAACAAAGTGCAATGTCTTACCGCTGAACTTCAATGGTACCTAGCATTTCATAAGCAAAATCACAGCGATCATCAACACTGATTGCTTTCTGAAGTAGTTTGATTGCAGCATCTCGATCATTCTTCACGTTGTCTACTAAAACTCTAAAAGAGAATAGTGTTGAGATTTCTAAATGTCATCTTACCCTTTGTGAACATAGTTGGAGGCATTCAGTGGATCCAGTGATATAGCCTTGTCAAAAGACTCCAAGGACTCGGTAACTTTGCCTTGTTCTGCCATTGCCTAAATAGTGCATAGCATTGTCACCACAAACAAACTAATAATCAATGCAAATGCATTTTCTATTCCAGCGTTCACTAATTTACAAGGTCATTTAAAAACCTAATAAAAAACAATCCGTTGTTAGCAGTGATGACCATTTTCCCAGATAAATGGTTTTCCATTTTCAATTTACTGCTTTCCTAATAAAATGGACGGTGTTGCATAGATTCAACGCAGAAAAAATAGAGATTGATTAATATGCACAATAATTAAAATCGTTCATACGGGATACGCATATACTGCCAAAATTTTTTAATGATGGATAACCATGACAAAAATCAACAATAGAAGCTAGTATTCAGCCTGCAAATAACAGTGTTGACGCTAGTAATATAATAGTTGTAAGGAAGGATATTGAAGTAGGGAAATAGACTAGTTTTAGCATCGTTTATACTCAGACAAATCGTACACACAATCGCTTTGTATCATTGATACAATAGATAATGGAAAAATAGCTTTAGATTAGGGAGTGAAAATTGTTTTCGACGCAACAGGCGAACTGCAAACCAAATGGTTTTAACCTAGAGCTCTTGTAAAAACGGAATGGAATGTATGCTGCGTTTCCACGAGCGCGCTACGGACAATTACATTTCAAGTAGGTAGCTGTAGCATGCTCTTGGAGTGTTTACACTGTAGCGTCCAGAAATTGTTGACTGCTCACATGAGCACGGTACGGTATGTAAATTATTTTGGCATTGGGGTAGAGCGGTAATGTGTTCAGACGGTAGCGAGTAAATTTGGCTCACACTCAACTTGTGGTTTGGTGTTTTGATTAAATACATATCCGAGTAAATTTGCGCACAACATTTTAACCACTATGAAAAATGTCTGAGATCAGCTAGTCGTTATTCTTTAGACACATTCATTTATGAATACAATAAAAAGATGTTGTTATTCATTAATTTAATAGGCTATGATATTTTTTCAAATGAATGATTATACACAATAACCGATGTTAGACATTAAAAATTTAAGTATGTTTAATTCACCTTCAATATATGCGATAGTGAAAAAGTTTCATAGTAACACAGTTGAAACCATACAACTAAAGAAACATTTTCTAATAACAATTTGGCGTTACAAGCTATAAGAGAATTGAACTGAAATATTTAGTAATAATTGCGTAACAAATATTTAAATTTGGTTAGACCAGATATATATATATATATATATATATATTAGCAGGAATAGGCTAAGGCCGAAGCATTCGAAAAAATAATCCAGTATTTCAAAAATAACGTACTATCCCGATACAGTGCACGCAAATCAACCCAAATGCAGTAAACGCTTTTCTAAAATTAAATTGAAGTGTTTAATTTCAATGTTTCTAAGATACCTAAATTTGGTCTATCAAACACAAATTAAGGAAATGTTTTGTAAGGATAAAAAATGGGCTGAATTTGCATTGATTTAAATAGTCCAGATCGGGCTTGCCCAAAGATTTCTGCCCGTTTCGATCTCTTGTATAGAGGTACGAAATATGGCACTTTCGAAAACTCATCATTGTTAAAAACGTTCCTACCTTTCACTATACAAATTGAATCATAATATACTGAAAAATGAACATACTAATTTCATACTCAATATGAAATGTCAAGACATTATCGATATTACAAGCAAAACTTTCTTAAACATTATTAACTGTAAAATTCTATTTCTTAATTTCAATTTAACATAATATAAGCTTTATTTTAACATTGTAATGAATGGCAATATGACATATTTTCACTAATTTTTCGATGTCGTGTAAAAAAAATAAAAGGTAAGTAAATTTGGGTAATTCGGGGCAAAACGAGACACTTAGGGGTTTGAAGTGAAATATGAGTCAACTGTGAAATGATATCAAGAAATTTTCACTCAAATATGTAGAAGTGTACAGATAAAACATCAAAAAAGTAAGTGACTTACAAAAAGAAGAGTTATAGCCTATCAAAAATACAATATATATATATATATATATATATATATATATGCATCATGAACATGTGATCTCTGCAAAGGTTTCTTCATAAAGCAGCAAACAAATTACTATCTAAAACTTGTATTTTATAAAAAATACTGCAAATGAACCTAGCTTGCAAAGATCACGTACCCAAACATCAGTTGGAGTAAATGTGCAAAAATCCTCATGTGAACAAATTGTGCACTTTTTACAACTCACCCAATTCTCTCCAGCCCTTGTACTGCTCCCAGACCTCTTGAGACCTCACACTCCCAATCATCACTAACATTTTCAACGAGACACACACAATTAAAAATCGTATTCTATCATAAGCACAAAATATAATAAAATGCAACAGAATAGTAACAGATACTTCTCACACTTATTCCTAGTGCTTTTGACAGGTATCAGGTCCATAATGTTTCATTTATGCAAGACAAGGTACATGGTTTGGACTTTTAGATGTCTCATCTTTCCCACATTCACTTGATCTAATAAACTCAATTACTTACCTTGACAACTTTCTAGTCTTGGGGCAGCACAGGAATAATCGAATCAGGGAAGAAAAAAGAAAGGCCAATGATGTATTTTACTTTGACAGAGCCTTTTCTGAATTGTGTTGTTTACAAGTTTTGTTTTTAATTTTAGCATCTACCATTTTTTAATTAATGGACACACTTACCAAGAAACATTTCTATAATTCGAAACAATAGCGCAAGCAAATACTCAAAAATGGATTTAATTATGTCAAGTTAGAGTGATCACGGTTTTTAGAAATGATTAGACCAACCTGCGCTCCACCGCAGAGATCTTACGGCTCCTCTTCTGAAAGTGTCTCACCTTCAACGCTGTCTCGTTTTGCCCCAAGTTACGCTAATTCTTCGCTATGAACGGATAAAATATTATTTAATAGTATGTTGCTAGATGTCGTTGCAGCACTACGAAAATTTAGCTTCCATTTACCCACTACAGTGTAAACACAAATTTGAGGTAAGTAAATTTGTGAGCGTAGCGCACTCCTAGAAATGCAGCATTAAAGGGAATTTTTCCAAATTATCAAAATACAATGCTTTTATCATTCCATTTTGCAATGATTTATAGATAGTAGACAAAGCATTCCGAACTGCTCTATATTTTTATTAAAAAGGAAATTCAAACTTCTGGTATAGATGCCCAATTGCTAGATTATCTGCTGAGTTCGGGCTTTTGATGCAGTACAAAGATTATAGAAATATATCGATCCGGAACTCGTAACAAGATTCCAGCAGCAAATGCAATAGAAAAATTAGAAACTTTCATAGTAAATGTACGCTCCGGTTTTTAGGTTTCAAAGCTAGTGTTTTCTCATTATTATAACAATGTTATAAAAATAATAAATAATAATTTAAAATTTAATTATTTAAAACTTTTTATTTTTTAAAAAAACTTTTTTTCGACTTCTCTGCATACATTGACATTTAAGCTACATAGTCTTGATTTACGCTCTTGGCTGTAGTGACCCTCACCCAATATTAATTGAGTTTACAATCCTGCCGACGACAACGTAAATGATGCCTAAAAAATCCATTTAAATAATTTGAACAACAGTACATCGAAATTTAAAGAACCGTTTAAATGTGAAAAATTGTCATCACTAGCTAATTGAAAAATACTTTATATCGTTTTCTCAATTTTCGGCAAAATCCAAAAAATATACAAAATAATAATATATATCTAAACACCCATAGGCAAAAAAAGATTTTTTAGAAAATAATAATTGTTTATTCACTGTTGTATATGCTTCCAGTTTACTGAAAGATTATACTATATAATTTATCATTGAGACTTTAATGAATCTCCTATAGAAGAGGAATTCTGTAGACAATAAAATGAAATTCGATATAAATTATTATATTCACCAGTGAAGTGCATTTTATTATTAATAAAACAGATTGAATGTAATATTTTCGATCTACATATATAATTTAAACATTATCCCAAATCAAAATAAAAATACCTGTGCATACAATGCATAACCATCCGAACAATTAGGAAAGCGTTCAAGGCAGTGTTTGAAATTTGTAAGGGCTTTTTCAGCCCCAACGAAATCCTGAGAAGTACTACATTGTCTGTATTTTGCATAGCACATTTGAATGAAGGAATGTTCAAATTCTGAATCCAATTGGTTGCATTTTTCAAAATCTTCTAAGGCGCGCGGAATGTTATCCATAATGAGGAACAACTAAAATTTAATGAATGAAATGAAGATGTACAGAACATCTAGTCAAAAGTCAATTTTTTAAATTCAAAACATTTTTTTTAAATTCTTATAGTCTAAAAACAAATGTCAAAGAAAATAATGTTTGCCACATTATAAAGTTTGATACGTAATAGAATATTACAAATTGAACCGGGGGAAATTTCCAAATTTATTGTGGTGCTGCATTAAAATGCGATTATCTTTTGATGATATTTTTTGCAAAAGCGCGGGAAAATACAACATTGTGGTAAAATAAGCATTCTCTAGAAAAAAATAGATGATAAAATTGTAAAGGTTGCTCATCTTGATGCGTTAGTCAATGATTAATGTCAACATTGAATTAAAAAAATAATACTTACTTGACCACGATGATGAAAGGGATCAACTAACGAAGAATCAATTTTGACGGCTTCATCAAAATCGCTTTTAGAATCCTCTGAATTCCATTGTTGAACTTTTAAACTACCTCGTTTGATATACGCATTGGCTTTATGCTACATTACAATAATTATAAATTTTTAAATTTATTGTTATTAAGAAAAACCTTAATGTTAAAATCGAAATATTTCAAATTCAAAAAATGAGGCAGTTTTGCATGAAAGTAGATTAATGCAAGTAAAACAGCATAATGGAATTGTATGCAATTTGCTTGGCTTACAAATCCTAATAATAACAAATATACATCAAAAGTTTGTGCATTACAATGAGATGGCTATAACTTCAATATATATATTCTAACTTCCTGTTTAATACAAAAAACTATATTTTTATAAGGTGTATTTCTTTTCACGTACAAATCTGCATAAAACCATAAGAAAGTTTTCTAAAGTTCGTGAGCAAATGAATGGCTTGTGACCCTTAAAATAAGGGCCCAATGTAATTCAAATATAAAATAGAAAGGATCATCTCAATTTATATAGCTCATCAAAAAATAATAATAAAATATTTAAAATTGTGGAGCAAGTTGAATAAATATAGTTTTAAATGATAATGGTTTAAAAATTACGGCATTTGTAGATAAAGGATTTTCAATAACATAGTTAAGATCGTCCATTGCAGATTTTGAATCACCACTGAGAAGGTAAAAAGTACCCCGTGCAAGGTGTGCTGGAATGTGATATTCTGAATTCCGATTTATCTCATCAGTACAATATTTGATAATGCAACCATATGACTTGTTAGCAAAATCGTTGCAGGCTTTCAGAAATGGACTAAATTGAAGTAATTAAATACAAAATATATAGGAAAAATAAAGATTCAATGGTTTATAAAACACACCTATCGCCGTCCTGCCCTTCAACTTCAAAAATATTAAAACGGAATGATACAAAATATGAGTTTATGAAGTGATTTGAAGGTAATTTTGGCACTCGCAACTAAAAATCAATAAGCAAATGCAAGAAAAAATCAAAAAGAACCTTATACTTTTCTGAAGCAAGTTTACGAGCATGCGCTTTTAAAATTCTATCACAAATTTCGTAACTTTGAGGCTGCTTGAATTCTTCGAGAATGCAAACAGCAGTGATATCTAAAATTAATACATATATTATTAACAAACAAAAAATTACACCTTCTAAAGCATTTACGAGTTCACTTAAATTTTCATAGCTAACCGCTCGGCGTTTCAAGGCTTTAATGTATCGCTGATTATATTTAATGGACATAGTGCATTCTTCAACAACTCTTTCATGCACACCCTGCAAAAATATAAATGTAATAATAATTATGGATATAATACCATTTTTTCGAAGCAGGCGGCTCTATTTTGATGAAATGTTGCTCGATCATTACCATTTTCCTCAGGGCAAATATCTAGTGCTTTTGAATAACATTCTAATGCCTTTTCATAATTTTGACCTTTGAAGTACTTATTTCCACGATTTTTATGATCTTGTGCAACAATAGCTGGACTCTAAAATGAAAAGCATTAAATTGAAAATAGCCTGAAATTCAGCTATTAGTAAAATTCTAAGATCAGCAAAATACCTTCGGAGCTTCATCATCAATTTCAGGACGAGGTAAGTGTTCATTATCGGTTGATTTTGAATTGTATTTGTATGCCAAATAGGCTATTATACCTGTTGCTGCAATTCCAACAGCACCATAAATTATGTATTTCCCTTTTTCATCATTGAAAAACTCCTTCACCGCCTCGATAGTTTTTACCATTTTACCGATATACGAATTTTAATCGTCCTTGATAAAAACTGTCAAATCACTGCTAAGCAAACAATCATAATGTCTTGGGATAGTGGTTGGTACTTTTTTCATTCTTGCAAATCTTAAATTATCCAAATTTATCTCAAATCCTTCAAAGATTATTATTTAATGGACACATTTCCCTTATAAAAAGTAATGCAAGTGTTCATTCTGAGAGAATTTTGGAAGATTTGAGATTTTATAGGATAAAAAAGTAACAACCTGGAATAGAAGTAACAGGCAGTTTGATTCCACCAATTCAAGTTTCTTTTCCGAATTGTAAGGATTTGAACTCACTAGACCTTCTTAGATTAAAAATATATATCCCACCATAATTCTGTATCATAAACCAGTATATAGTCTTTAATTTAACAATTGCAGAAGGGAATATGACTAAAAGAAGAGTTATGCTTATGCCATGTTTCCATAACAAATGTTTAGCATTACTGGGTGCATATAATTCACAAAAATGCTACTTTTGAGCAATCAAATTGCTTAGAGCCTATAATTACTTGGAGCATGAATTTTAGCAAGTTATTTGAATACTTGGAATGATTCCACATAACTTTATTAAAAGACTTGAAATAGAATCAATGATATTGAAATGTGGGCTTTTTCAAAAAATCAACTTGAAACTAATGTAAAAAATTATTTATTTTAAAATTAAGTTTTTCATTAATTGAAAATAAATATTTCCTAGTACTAAAAATTTTTTGAAAAAAATTAATCTGAGTAATTTAAATTTGTTTTTCCATAATATTACTATCAAAGAAAGTTCCTTCCCAAATAAATAAATTATATTGCATTTATAAGAAAATATTTATCTCTGTTAAGATCAAGAATTATTGAGTAACTATAAAAATAATTTAACTCCATTAACCAATGAAATATAATAATGGATATGTACATGTACACTAGGGCAATGTTATTTTACATTTTTGGTGATTTCAAAGAAAGTCCACCTTAAATTGAGAAAATCAATCCTAAAAATTGCCCTAGGCTTTTATTAGACAAAATTTGTTAAATTTTTGCTGTTTCTAACAAAATTGGGACAACAAACAAGTCAAAATATAAAGTATTCTGACTATTACAAAACAGTGCATGCAAGTGACCCAAAATGCAGTGTTGATTTGAGTTTTTACATTAGTTATATATATTCTTATAGATGTAAACTTAGGCTGTTTTAGTGTAGGAAACTGAAAAAATAAAAATAAAAATTTGCTGAACTAGCATTATTAAATTAAGTAGGCCTGGGTGGACATAAGTCTGAATTTTAGGCCAATGTACACCCATTTCCAACCATTCATCTACTTTGTCCATTATTTTATATAATATTAATTGACTTCTATTGTACCCATTCATGGGCCTGATTTGCAAGTGATATTTTTCATTAAAATCACTAAATATTTTGTTCATTTAATGGGTTAAAACATTTAACTGCAAATAAGGTTGAGCCATGCTTAAAGCTTACATTTTTTGCCTTAATTGTGATTTGTAGGTGATGTATATTTGTCACCTTCATCCAACCTAAACATAAAACCTGTGAATTTGGGGTTTTCATGTTTTGCTATTGAAAATGCAAGAACCTTACTGTAGAATCACAGGGTGTGTCTAGCAGCTTGAGCAGTACAAGGTTGAGAAGAATTACCATTGCTGAGCACCGCCCATGCTCTAACAAAGCAAATGAAGATTGGTAGTTTGCCAATTTCACTGTAGAAAAAAGAACCAATACCATTTCCAAGAAGGCATTCCAGCTAGTGACCAATTTACACAGCATCTCACTGAAGCCAAATCATTAGAATCCATCCTCACTATCCAAGGTGCTAATTGTGTGTCTCAAGTTTTAATTTCTAGCTCAATATACAAATTTAGTGCATTGTTCTTGTTATCTCAGCTCATGTAATAGATAGTAATAACATGTAATTACCATGTATTCACATACACCAACAGCATAATATATTTGCATAGTGTGATGTTATGTGTATGTACAATCAACCAATTAGTAGTTCTTTTATTCCCTATGCCTACACATATCCTTAAAGCGACCACAATATGGGCTCACATCTGTCAGGGAGTGAGTTATCACCCCAGGCACAGTGGACTTCTTCCCACATTATCACCAGATCTTACAAGTTTATTATCATATCAATACTGAATCTAAAAAGGTTAGCAGTATAATAGAAAATAAAAGAGCAAACATTATCCAGTGAGAACAAGATTTATTTGTGACAATGATTACAATAAGTTCCCTATTTTATACAGAAAAAGGTAAATATTTACAGTTTTTACAAAATTTACTTTTCCCTTGCAAACATTCCAGGGCACTCAGAGAACTAGTGAACAGCAGCACAACTTTCCAGAAGTCCATAACACTGTTTCAAGGCAGTGTGATAGGCCATCAGTGCAAGTTCAGAGCCTATGGACTTTGAACCAAGCACTAGTAAGTTACCATTACAGATTATTCAGCTACAAGCCTCCTCAGAAACTACCTTGGAAAGAACAATACACTCAAAAGAGAGAGAAAAACAGATGTCAAAAATGAATGGTAAAACTCTACACCCTTATTTATGGGAACCACAAAGATGAGAGATCATGCATTTGAAAACCTATTGCTGGAAACAAAAGCTCACATAAGAAAAACAGCAAAAATGGAGGGCAGAAATCTATCAATAGTACTTGATGCAATGAATAGGCCTATGGTGAATGTGATCATCAGCTATCCAAGAAAGATGAACAAAACTATTGAGAAACCATAAATGGGCAGAACAGTGCACATAACTTTTGATGAAAATTTCACATTTGAGATGGCACAGACCATCATGGCATACATTGATCAAACAGCAGAAATTCCAGAAATTAACATTGATAAACATAGTCTAACAATCATACATATACTAAAAGAAAAAGAGTAAAACAGAGATCTTGAAAAGCAATTATATTCCCTGTGGCGACAACTGAATGTTATCTTAGTAATTCTCTTACTCATTTTTGAGATGTCAACAACTTTCTCTTTAAGTTCATCTTTGTTTTTCATTCTTCGCCCTTTTTTCTTACAGTAATCACTATATGTTAGTTCAGATAACTCCAAAGCTTTCTTCAATGTATAGACACTCGAAAGAGGCATATTTGTAGCAGATTCAATCTTTTTTGGTGTCTTACCAAGTGTCAACAATCTTTCCGAAAATTTCTTCAGTAACTGTGACTCTCTTCTTGCAATCCATAAGTTTGCATGATGTATTTTGTCTTAAGTAGAGTTGTACCAAATAGCTTATCGACAAATACACAAATGACAGTTTTCTGTAATTTTTTACTAACCGAAAACAATCAATTAACAAAAAAAGCCAAAATACCAGTGGTGATACTCCGCCACTTAATCGATATACCTCTAATTCTAACATTCAATTAAAATATTTTCTTTATATTTTTGGGATCATTATTTATATTTTTGGGAACGTTATTTATATTTTTGGGAACATTATTTACATTTTTGGGAACATTATATATATTTTTGTGATAATTATTTATATTTCCTGGAAACCCTGTAAAACAAGCTTTAGCCTAAGCAGAATGGGTTGCAATCAAAACTGAATTGAAAAAGAACCATTGGCATTGGAAACGGCTGTTGCCACTGTTCATATAGAGAATTATCACTTAGTCGTGGTTCTTATACATTTTGCAGATTTCTTTAAATTCAAAGCTTTCCGTTTTTACACAGTATATTGTAGTTCTTAGAATAGTATGCTCCAAGCTTTTCTTCCGTTTATGAAATGTTCTTTTCTGCTCTGAATCTTGTTTTAAAGTTTTTGAAGACATCAATGTTAGCACGTTTGGATAGATAATTATTATTATTATTATTATAAAATATTACGCTCACACTATACAAAAGTACATTCAAGAGTTAACAACGAAATTATGGGTAATAGTGGTTTCTAAAGAGATGTGTCTTCAGATCTTTCTTAAAAGTCACTAATGACGAGGACTGCTTGATGTAATTAGCAAAATACCATAAGCAAAACAATTTGCATCCCTTGTGACAAGAGCAACATAGAGATCATTTAAAAATTTGTGTTTATTAAAGTTCAATTTCATTAGGTATATTTTACTATGTAATTCTTCTAGAACTACTTTAGTATGTGCTCTCATACGGGTATGAATTTGATATATAAGAAAGGGTGTGGCAAAATTCCCATTCCTAAGATTGAGCTACGAACTAAAATTTATAACATATTCGCATCCCTCGCATGTTCAGATTTTGAAGTGTTGTATATAAGCAATCCCTACTGAATGCAATATTTACAAAAATTCAGCTGGGTAGTGTATTTGTCGTACATATTCGGTTCGGTTGAGTTATTTTGGTTGACATCTCTGGTTGTTAATTAATTATCTATTGGTTACCTCTTCAATTACCTGGTAATTCAATATACTGCCAACCCCTATCGATGATTGCACGTGCATGCCACTGCATTCCCGCTACTCAAAATAAATCTTAAAAATCAGCAAGTAGTGCAAGTAACACAATTACTAGCAAGCAAGCTGTTTGTTACCATCTCATGTTATGAACTTTTGGTAATTTATTGAAAGTTCATTTTATTATTGTTATATATTTTTATCAGGAATGCATCGATACATTTTGTTCATCTTTATTTAGTGCTTCAATTGAAAACGAGTGCATTCTGTAGCCTTGATCAGTACTGGCTTTTATGTGTGCACATATCGCGAGTACAAGCCGGTATGGGTAATGCAAAATATATCGCGAACTGTAGTAAATTATGCTACCGACACTTAAATTATTTAAATAAAAAAGTTTTAAGTCATTGCATTTATGACTGAAATTTACACAAAAGAAATTATTTAAGAATTTATTAACAAAAATTTATTCCCTATTTGAAATTAATTAATCCGAAATTGTAAAGAACTTAATTAGAGGTTGGCCTGCTTGTGCGGGAGTATTTGCTTAACAAAGGTTTTAGAAAGTCTTCTTGATATGATACGATGTTTTCACACTCAATGCATGTGGACATTAACAATATTTTCATGTTATATGAGGTCTGCGGCATTTGGTAAGAACATGGGGTGGAATATATGCTTACTACTATAATGTGCCTAATTCAAACATACATTGCTGTGAAAAAGTTTAACGTTGTTTTTAAAAACCTTAACTTTCAAACATTGTTGTTGTTTGCCACAATCAAAACTTACGACTACGTTAACTTATTCAAAGCAAATTTCCAGTCTTTACGGATCTTAAGAAAACGTTAATCCTTCAATCAGATGAAAATAGGTATTTCAAATTTTTATTTGGACTTCTAGACTGTTGGTTGGCGAGTGTTCCCCAATGTGAAAAGAATAGGAAACTGTGAAGAAGTGTTTCAGGAATTGGAGCTATGGCTCATATGAGAAACTGATTGCAGCCATCAATGAGGTGTCATGCTCTCATTCATTGATTCCTCAACGACTTGCAGCTTTCCATGCAAGCCATACATACAAAATATTGACTTTTTCATCTTATGAAAAACTTTTCATGTTCCTTAACGTGATGTGAAAAAGAACATAGCATTTCGTTTGGAATTAGGAATGCATGCACGTATATAATGAATAAGACGAAGAATAATCAAAATCCTAGCTACTCAGGTTTTAGCGCCAATTTCAATTAATGAACACAATAACAGTTATCTAAACGAATTATTTGATATTGCCTCCTTTGCTTTTAATGACCGACTTTAATCTACACTGGAAAGCTCATATCAGGCATTAAGCACTTCTTGAGGTATCAAGACCTATTCTCGTCTCAACTTTGACTTCAACGTATCCAGCGAATCATTAGGAGTTCTACAGACCCTGCTTTTCAACATTGATCACACTGAGAAATTAGGAGGGTTCAAATCCGAATTCCTTAAAAGCTATTCATCTTTGATAATGAATGATGGAATGTGGGCCCAAATCCACCTTTGAGTCATTACTGAGCAATTTGTTGAAGCGAAGTCTTGTTGAAAAGTTCAAGATGAGCTATCAAAGTGTTGACGAGACCAAAAAGGCAACTAAATTTTCAAATTTTCGAAGACTCTATGCATCGAATTCTTGCCAACTCCTGCTTCAGTAGCCATCTTTTCAGCAGATCAGGTCGGATTTCTTCTCAACCTTTCCCTCGTTATTTTTTATCAGATATTTTGCTTTAACTATAAGTTTTCTACTCTGGCCTTATTGATTTGTGGAGTTTTATAATTGAATTCTTGTCTACGATCCATCACTATAATATAATTTAGGTAATTTTTACTTCTGCCATTTAAAATTGACATATTATTGCACAAATTATGCTTAAAGCAAAAGTGGACTAAAAATTAAAAAGCCAAAATTTAGCTCGAACTTGTTTTGCCAAATTCATGGCGGATCCTGTAGAATCAAAATTCCGAATCAAAATAACCAAAACCGGTCCGAAAGCGATATCTTTTACATTCATTCAGATATACGGCATATTTCTTACCTACACTATGACAACGTTTTAATTCAGAAAAAATCATTCATTATAAAATATAGTAGTCCTAAAAAATATTAATAAATATTACAATTTTACGTTTAATTTAAGATTTAAGAACGAATACATTTTGTAACAATTAAAAAACATTTACTTTCGAGAGAGTAGAAAACGGTTCGCTATTCAGGGGCGGATCCAGCAATTAGATTTATGAAGGGCTTGCAAAACTTTTGAATGATTGTGCTATCTATTTGAAAAAGTGTGTCACTTAGGTATTTTTTCACAATCATGAATGAATTCACATAATAATAGAAAGGAAAATTTAAATACAACATTTTTTCAAATCAAGACATTTTTTGAGAACAGCAATGAAATTACGAAGGGGATTTAGTAAAGTCATTTTAACTTAGAAAATGTACTCAATATACTTTTCTGAATTTGCAGCTTAGGGGGCGTGTGCCCGCCACGCCCTCCCTATAATTTTAGGAAACCCATTATTCCTTATTCAACGGAATTTTATTAGAACAAAAATTTAGTGACGACTAACCAAGGCAAATTGTAATCAGTGGCGTACGCAGGGAGGGACATGGTGGAATGTCCCCCCCCCC
>CABFPE010000689.1:222174-242672 GCA_900660155.1 Hofstenia miamia | reverse complement strand
ATTACGAAAAATATAGAATTTAATTACTGAGCTGCTTTAATATTCTTATTTGTTAAGGTAAACAGGGAGGACGATGGTCCCCTCTCCCCTCCCACCACTATGCACCAAAATATTTTCATCCTCACTTTTAACAACTGCGTGCACCAATATATTTATATCCCTATTTTCAAAAACTGTATAAGCTTCATGTAAATATTGAAATATGATATATTTTTAGTAGTTTTCATAAGATAAAACCTTTATTTTCAAAATTTTCTTCTACCCATGAATGAAAAGTGCCTTAAAAAGAATAACACTAGCTGTCATGTGCATATATATATAACCTATTGAAAACATTCTAGAACTGCGACCACTTTAAGAATCACGAAATCAAAAATTAGGTCTGGTGAAGGGGCATTAAATTACTCTTAAAACTTCCTACAACCACACATAGTATTGGTTTATTTATGGCTTAATGAGCATGAACCTTAAAATAAACCGTATTGTGATTATTGTTGAGGAATTTTAACTCTAATGGAGCATATTGCTTTCCCTTCATTATCAAGAGCAATTGATAAAATGATATTATAAAGACACTCGAAAACATCCTATGCAAATATACACATGGTTTTCATAAATGATCTTCACTGGCTTCAACTGCCTGGAAGAATTGGATATCTGACAAATACACACTTTGCAATTAGAAAAAAACTAAACTACAAAGACTGGTTTTTCTGTTACTTTTAGTGCTAGAATTTTCTATTACCACAAAATTTGCCTCTTTTCACCAAGTTTTGTTATTAATCGCCAATAATTGGCCCTTTGGTTGGTTTTAAGTCAATGTTTTGATTCTAGCATCTATCTAGAGCTTTATAACACACTAGTGTTTTATCCAAAAAAACAAAAGAATACGTAAACTGTTATTGAAGCTTATCGAACTTGTTGGTATATTGAGGTTTATAGGTAAAATCAAGCTGCTCAGAAGGCCATTAAGCTCATGAAAGACATAGCAAAGTCAGCATCAAAGCACTAATAAACTTTAAATAAATAGTAAATTTTCTGCAATTTCAAAATATTACATTTAAGAACTGGCATTCTTTCTTGTTTAAAAAAGCTCTGCATAGAATTACTACAAATCCCAAAATCGAAAAGGTATGACGTTTTTTACGTTTACAATTTTTCTTTGGTAATCTTTAAGCATATTTTAAAATTTCTCCTCGTTTTGAATCCTAATATTTAGCAAATTTGCGAAAAACCTATTTTAGGAATAGCCCTGTGCACATACTGAAGTTTATGAAAGCAGGTTTGTTCAGCAGCAAAATGTAACTAAGATTTTCTTGGCTTCTCCAAATTGTTTGAATTATTGATCATTTCAAACTGAAACAACAAAGTTGAAAAAATCCATACGTGGTTTTATCAGTAAACATTTATTTATTTGTGTATTATTAAAGCTAAAGACCTTAAGCCATATAGCTCGCGAACGAGACAAGTACACCCACAATATGCATTTTATGTTTTTCTCTTTAAATGAAGTTGTGTGATGTCATACTTTATTTACAGCAGCATTTTAAACAGTCTGTATCTATCATTGTCCATCTATTTACACTATTTACAAATGTAATTTGTTGTTCAGTAAATAAAGATTCGATTATAGTAAATATTCAAGATCAGAAAAGCAATGAAGCACATAATACCGAGCAATCGATCAGTAACGGCTGCTATAATGGCCCACTCTTCACAGACTTGTTGTGACATATTATCATCTCTGTGCTGATTAACCAACTCTACTAGAGCTTCTTGCAAAGCAGACACGTCTTTTCCACTGCTAGGGGACGCTTGATAGACTGTGCTCTTTTTGCCTTGCTCTTTTCGATGCTTTCTCTCTTCTGCAGTAGCAACATTGGATTCCACCTTATTGGTTGGTTTAATGTGTGTTTCCTTAACTAAAGACATCATTTATCAAATCATACAGTAAATAATATAATGTGAATTTATGAATAACAAATATACATGTACTTACCACTACTTATTCTATATCTCCGAAACAGATAATTGTAGGCAGGCTTGTCCATGGGGCAGAATTTTTATTCAAATCACACGAAATTTGCCGCGTGGATCCTCTAAGGCTTCCCGGATTAAAGTTGGACAGGAATTGAAATCCTTCAATTTGCATTGAAACCTGATCCTCAAACTGTAAAAACATCATATTCATCATCAAATTTTTTCAAGCATCCGCAAAAAATCCGCAACATTTTAAAGGATTTCCAATGTTAATGGCCTTTGCAAAAGACGTCATTATTTACAAGCAAAAATCCTACAATAATTGAATGTCTACTTGTATGTCCTTATTCATCATATGAATGCTCATATGTACGGCACAAAGAAGAAAAAGACTAGACATATCAAACACAAAATATTATCATGTTTAATTACAAAGTCTTCTCTTCAGAGATAACACACTTCTCTCAAAGCTGCTGCCACTTGTCAAACCACCTGCCGAACTCTTCAAGAGAAATCTTAGGAAGTTCAGTCGTTTTATTAAATTTTATGTCCTCCAAATCTTTAAATTTAGTCTCCATGCTTCCCAAACCAATGGCTGAGTTTTGGTTTCGGGATCATACCCATAGAACAAAGTCTCATCGCATGAATCCATTGAAATGTCAATCTCTACGTATAACTCTTGAAGACCTATTCGCACGCATATCTTGGAATAACAAATCATGGAATCTTATAGGCCTTGAGTCTTCTTAGCCATATTTTGCTCTTCACGGACTTTTGAACTACTTCGAGTCATCGGTGCGAGTCAAAGAGCCGTATCCGACTCATATCTTCATCGCTGAAAGCTCGACTTATCATTCTGAATATCTAGGTAGCCGTCTTTCCTTGGTTTTGGAAGAACTTAAATGCAGATACGCTGGTCTGTGGTTTCACACATTGATGAAATATAGCTATATTAATAACAAAGAGAAATTGTATATTTCTAATGTAATACGTCATGAAATTGCAACAAAATGTTCATTACCTTCCAAGTAATTGCGAGGTTATTAGCCCTTTAGCTTTTAACGTACCCCGCAAAATCTTTTTTATTTATTCTGTTGAACAACCAAGCTAATTGTTCATTAGGAAATCAGAGTTTTGTAAAAGAATTTTTACAAATGGTTTATCTTGCACTAATGCGCCTTGATGCAAAGGAAGTATCTTTGAGATGGTAGAGCAGAATGATAGCAAATACCTTGATGATGGCCTCTAATATTCTGTAGAATAGATGCGTCTTCTTCTGCTTTGATTTTGCATGGCAATAGGAACACATTTATAATAAAGTTTGTTGTTTAAACACTAGCTACACAAGTCTCGATGAAACCCAGAGGGCTAGATTTGTTTCCGTCCCATCTCACCTCACTGGAAAAAACCTGACTGTAGCAGGCCGTAAAATATTTAAAGTTAGGACAGTGCTTACTAAATTGATTGATAAGTGAATTGTTAGAGGCCTTCCACGATGAAAAAAGTACGAACGATCTTACCTCATTACTTCTGTTGTCAAACGTAATTAAGGAAATTGGCAATGCATGTCGTGGAGCAACAAACCTCGTGGCGTCTGTTCTTTATTCTCTAAGGATGAGATTCGGATAGTGAATTGAATATTCCGGATACCATTTAATTCCGGATAATTTGACTGCCGGATGCCCAATAATATATTGTTCAAACATTACTGAAGAACAACCTCATTTCTCAATTAATATCGATCACTTTCTGATGAAAATAAGTAAATAAACTACGTCCTGATATGTCAGAAAAAAATACTTTGTTGCATGGCAACTTCCATATCATGAAAAATTATAGCTTTTCCCTCGAAAATTCCCGCTTTAAATAAAGTTTTATATCAGAATATGTTATCCAGTAAAATCCGATAAGCAAGTTTCCAGATAGTTGACCAAATTTTTTAAAAATATGTAGGGGTTTCTATTTTAATAATCACATTATTAAATATACATCATCTATATTTCAATTCCATGTTTATTTATTTCTTATTGGGAAATCCTGATTGATCTCTCACAAGTCATAAATAGAAGCTGATGGCTCTATGCTAAACAAAATCTTAAAAAATTAGATTAAGTCGCTTGGCCCTACAGTACTTAATAAAAAATATATTTATAAATTTAAATTAATATGTTCTACTTTGTATCACATGCCTTATCACGAATAATACTTTTGCACACTGGAGATTGCATACCTGAAATATTTAGTGATTACTACTTACATAAGAGCTTTGCGAGGTAATATCCAAATAAAATCCGAACCCAATGAGAAGGGGTAGATTTCGCAAAATGTATGTTTTCTACTACCACTGTTGATACAAGCGAAAATGCAATAAGAAGTATAGTAGCAAAGAAGTAGTTTCCTAAATTTAAAATTATTAAGTTCTTCTAATTTAAAAGCTACATATTTAACATATTGTTACATTGGACTTAGATGTGAATTTATTCATATGTTATATAGATTTTGTAAGTGATGGAAACTAATTAAGCTATCAAAATAACGCATTGTGAAATACTTTGTATATTATATTCCAATTGGGGAAATTTTAGATGCTATTATTTAAAATTGCATAAAAACAATTTGTATTGTACCAGGCCCGTAGCCACGGGAGGTTTGGAGAGGACGAACCCACTGGAAGGTCAGGCAGCCCCTCCTGGACAACAAACCGAAAATCATAAATCAGCATGTAAAAATGCAATTTGTTAATTAAATTGTGCTTTCAACAATGCAGTGAAATGCATTTCTCAGGTCTATTTTGTGTATTTCCAAAAAATTTTCGCGGGGCGCTGTTGGCCGCTTACGTAATCACTACTACACCTTTTCCAATTACATTTGAGAAAGCGCAATTTGCATTTGAGAAACCTTAGTTTGAGCACATTTTATGAATGGGTAAGCATGCTATTCACTTTTAAGGTTTCACAATGCCCTTGCTTTTCATGGAGAAAGGTCATAATATTTACACTTTAACATCAATCATTTACCTTCAATTGTCTCTTTCAAAGTCAGCCGATTTTCAATATATCTTTTTTTAACACAAAGAAAATCTTCAATGCTATACGAATCTTAAATCAGAGTGGAAAAGGTGCCTTTGAAAAGGCTAATAATAGGCCTCCAATGCTTCCACATTTCAGCCTTTCTTAATATATTCTATTTTTGTCTGAACTAGTTTGCAACTTCCATAACAAGCTTGGTGTTTTGCCAATTTGAAGACAAGTAAAAACTTTTAGTAAAATTCTGCAAAAGTTTCAAAATGACAAAATATATTTGTGCTTTGTCAATATTGATATCATTTAAAAAATATAACTGCTGCACAATAGGAATTATATTACATGTAAGTATATTCATATATGTTAAGCATGGAAGACATGACCGCTGGTGTTTAAAATACTGATGTGAATATTTGAAAATGATGTTGTAGAAAAAATATATAATATTTCTTTCTTCATCTGATAATATCTAATCAAGTCAATATTTGTCGAAATAGGGTAAATTGAAATTTACTTTATTTAACGAGCAACTAATTTATAATTATATCAGGCAGAACGATTATTATTTTGTCGTCTCAAAGTGTCGACTATTGCGAATGTATCTCCATTAAATTTATATCGTTGAGTAGCTATAACTATGCTCATGTAAGGAAGTTTTATTTAAAATTGTTGATAATTGAAATGAAAAATATGCTTCACAGCAACATCTGATGTAAAGGGAAATTGTTTCCTCGTATCAAGAAAAAGAAATAAAAAAGTTCTCAAAGAAGTTAGCCTTTGGATAACACATTGCAAACAAGTAAAAATAGATTTTTTTCAATTGAATGTAAAATAAATTTTCAAATCCGTTAAAAAATGACAGAAATTTAATGTTAAAATTGAGTAAAATTCAACTTAAATGTATATTTGCATACAGATAATTTTATTTTTAGTATTGTATAGTTAATATTCAGAAAAATCGAATTTGATTCGAAGGCTCAATTTAGGCACCATAGCCGGGAATATAAGGCTTTACAAAATAATGAATGCAATTGGACAAGGTGTAGCATGACCTCTCCCGTCAGAAAATTCGCAACACCATTGCATACAAAACAAAGTTAAAATGTTGCCCAATCTTGGTAAAATGTCAATTTAAATCTTAAGAAGGTCGAAATTCCCATCAACCCCCCTGAATGCGTGTCGACTCCTTAGATGATTATGCTGGCAACGGACCTGTAGTTTACAATCTCATATATACAGTACAATGCTTGAATATAAAAAGAATATGGCTGTTAAAAGCATCCAGTCCTTGGTGATAAATAATAGGAAATGTAAATATGGCATTGAATTGATCCAGCAATTTGTCTAAGATGAATAGTAGCTTCATATGCTACAACTGGATAACCAATTTGCTCTGTTAAATTTCATTACTCTTGTCAATATTATTATGCACATGTAGTTAGTATTCTTTGGAACTATTCAAAGTAAAATCGTCTAGTAAAAATCGTTTCTGCCTCTGTGCAACAGTAGTTTAGTTTTTGGAAAATTGTATTTGCACATTAAACTTCCCATGTTTATTTCAAAGTACACATAATTTCTGTTAATGCATAAACCATGTCCTTCATTTACAATGAAGTTATTAATTTCCTGAATTACTCAAAGGTTTAACCAGAAGATTAACATTTTTAATTGGTTTTCCAATTTGTATGCAAAATTAATTATTTATAGCCAATTATAGAGATATATTACACATATATTACATATAAATACAAATTAATAAACAGAGATAATGTAGTGTTCTGATAAAATTTTACTAACAGTATACTAGCAACACCTAAGAATTATGTTTTCATAGCTGTTTCCAAAAATTGATCTCACCACATATTTCAATTAAGCAATTCAAAAGAAACGTTTTGTGAATCATTTATTTTCCCTTAAATGATAAAGAATGTTTACTATTCACAGAATATATTAAAAAACTACCTAAGACAGGAAAGGTCCTTGGACTTGCTGGTACGATGGAAGACAACACCAAGAGATTAACTGATAATGCTAGCAGAAGAGTTATTCCTAAACCAATCTTCTCTCCTGATTCCACTGGTAACATGAATATTAAGATTGTCATTGCTAAGAAAACTCTACTTAATTACATTAATAGGTATACATTTAATTTTATTATTTATGCAGTGAAACAAATTGCAGCAAAACACTTAAATAAAATTTGAATTTTTTCATTTAGACATGTCGGAAAACCGAGGGAAGTTTTAAAGTATTTCATAAATGTACAATGAGGGTGTATAATATATTCAAAGAAGGACTCAAAACAGTAACAGCTTAAGTGAAATTAGAAAATGTTGCAACAATAAAGAGACCTCAAAACATGAAATGAGTCATAGCATTGCTTCACTGTAATAGAAGAGTGCACATATTCTCTCAGCTTCCAAATTTGGGAAATTTAAGGAGTTTTTCCATCATTGCAAAGTTGATTCTTAAAATAACTTTCTGGTGCACAAGATTAAAAGTATTTCCAATCAGTAAAAATATCAATTACATATAAAATGTATAACTTATATCTATATCAATTGAATGCAAACAACATCAAGCATATTTACTGGTGATAGTTTATATTTCTCTTCCTAAAGCTATAATTAGTTGTTTGTTATGATGAGCAATTGATTTCTAAACGTATTAATATGAACTATCAATGCCATCTCTCATTTACATGTATTTCTGCTTTGCACTAAAAAGGCTGCAGTGACATTGTTGCCTTATAATGATATATGAATCTGTCACAAACCTCCAATAACTAAGGTGGGATAAATCAAAGTCATTGCAAAAAACTTTGGCAGACGAACAAATTTCAATGTGTAGATCTGTTCTGAAAATTCTTTGTTCTGCAATGTTAAGTTTCTTTCTTCTACATGTGTAGTCAGCAGCTTCCATTGGCTATTGGGCACATAGTCGTATAGGGGCATTTTTCTTTCATCCAAGCCCCAAATGAACATCATTTTGTCTTTTGTAAGAGCCCATGAACTCACACTAAATTTCAGCACTAAATTTCACTTAATAAAAATCTATTTAATTCAATTATTAATTAAGATTGTGTAGTTAGTATATCTATAACCCCCATATTAAGATTTTAGATATTGTTTAAAATGTTGAGGAGTTTACTTAGTAAAACTTTGTGATTTTATTGGGGATCACAGCCTCTAACAAAACTTTTCTAAATATCTGCTAATTTTATTTTTACTTGGGATTGTTTTTCAACCAGGGTGCATTCTTCCCATTTAAAAAACCTTTATTTTTGAAAATGTAAAGAAAGAGAATTATATTTGATAAATTAGGAATGCCTTTTATTGAATTCCATCATTTCCAACCCCTAAGGCCAATATTTAATCTATTTCAACAAGGTCCATAAATTAGTAGATTTGATTACGTCTCCAAAAATAAAGGTTACTTTATATTTCGAACATTGCAAATTGATGTTGTTGATGTGATATATATATATATATATATATATATATTGTATATAATGAGAAAATATAAAATTATATCAAATATATTAAAAGTTAGTTAAATACATTCGAAAACCGTATTTAAATTCTCTTTGTACAAATATATGACTACATTCTAAATTCAACTTTCATTAATTGCAGTACTTAAGGATGAATTCTCTAATAGTTGAAAAGTATCATTGAGAAGGGCGGGTTACTCAAAAATGGTTATGATAATTTTATTTTCAATAAATGACGGTCTGCGTCATTTACATTAATATTGCTTTTGCTTTTCAGGCGAATTTTAATTGCGCAAACGAAAATCTTCTGAGACAATAAAGGAAAAACTCAACAACCGAAATCGAAATTTGTTTCGAATCCAATTTCAGAAAAAAATTACAACATTTAATATTCAATAAATTGGGATGCAATATTTGTCTACATATAAATTTATTCAAACAGCGTTTAGACCTACGCATTCTATGCTCTTCCTGAGTATTATAAGATACAGATGGGAATGTTGAGTCTATGATAAACATCGGCAATATCCCAGTAAACAGGTTACTGTTCTATATATATTACCGATCTTTATTTATATGCTTTATAATTAGATACATCGGCAACGTAAAAATCATACTCTAAATGGCAAACTTGTTCGTCGTGTGGAAATTCACTGACATCTAATTCACAAGAAAATATTTCAACAGCTGGATATATCCATTCTATGTAGCCAGAATGAGAAACTTTGACTTTATCATATCCTGTTGATACTGTATCTACTCTAAATAAAGAAATCGGTAAGTCTTTAAAAATTGTACACTTTGTGATGTAGGAAAAGTACATTGAGATTCTGCGTGACTAGAATTCTGTTGGTCTCAGTTGCATTTAGTCCTATTGAATTTTGTCTCAATTGCGCATGTACCAATCCCATAAAATTCCTGGTTTCATTGTCCTATGGTACAATGTGGTCCCATGGCATAACTTTGCATAAAATATATGTAACATTCTGAAATAATTCGTTGCAGTTTCATTGTTTATGGTCCCAATTCAACTGAAATATTTACTCCCATTAAATTCCAGGAGAATGAATACTTCAGAGGAACCCAAATATACATGTACCATGCTACTATCTGCATGTGATGTTAAAAATTTATAATACAAGTCTATATAACACTAATTCAGTTCGTCCAAACTTAAACTAAATTTTATTACCTTATGTTGATCAGATTTTTGTTATGCACAATAACCTTAACTGAAGCTTTGAATTATATTTTAATTCAATTATTACAATCACGCAAAAACAGCTGGGTTGTTGGATTAATCAAAATGAAGTGCTTCAAACTTTGATTGTGTGTGGGTGCACGAGTAGTGCATACATTTAGTTAATTATTTAAATTTTGATATATTTAGTATATCAAACAAAAAAAATTCTTATTACCGGTTGTTGGACACAAATATTTTCCTAACTTACGTATGCTATTGTATTTTAGTTCCAGATCCCATATCCAAAACTTTTCAACTGTACCCGAGAATAGAATTTTTCTTGCTGCTATTAACCAACTCAAAAGTCTTCACCATTTCAAACACAATTCTCATTCATTATATTAATTTTTTCAACATTGTACAATGTACATACATAATTTATGCTTAAAATGCACATGATGTTAAATGAAAAGTGTTGCCGTACTCGATAATAATTATGCGTACTTACCCTTACCCGCAAGTATGGGCAGGTAAAATCGTGTACCTGCAAATAGTACCTGTAACATCACTAATGTATAATATATTGTCATAATCATTTATATGTAACTAAAACATAGGATTGATATTTAAACAGTTATTTTCATATTTAAGCCTTATTGCAAGAATAATTTTTCAAGTGATGATATTTTAACAAGTTTTACGAATGACAATTGAATTATTATAGAAATATCAGAATGCGTGAAATTGGTAAAGGAATTACAAAATTGAACTAGCTTGTGTAAATCATAGCGACTCTTATTGAAAAGATTGCATTTCTTATGGAACTCTATCGACTTCTAAACTAATTATTTAGAGGTCTATGTTGTGCTTTCAGAAATATATTAAATAAAAATCCTTAAATTAATTTCCATGACTTACCGTTCTATTTCCAAATATTTTTTTGCTTAAATTTGAAGTTTGGCAACGAGAAAATTAACCTACGAAAATGACTATTTCTGAATGTCATTAAGCATTTCTGAATATTCATTAATGATTTCTATAAAATTGACAATTTGTGAATGTCGATTCTTATTTCTAAATTTAAATTGATGCTTTCAATTTCCAAATGTAAATTTTATTTTGAATTTCTAAAGTTTTGGTTACTAGTTGAATATTGATGATTTCTTAATGATAAATACGAAATTCGAAATATATTTTTCATTTCTAAATGTTAATTGATTATTTCTAAATGCAAGTTGATGATTTCTAAATGCCACCTGGAAATGGTTTCTGGTAAAGTGCATTTGAAAAACAAGGGAAAGGAATGCATAATTTTTGAAATGACTTAAAGAATCACACATTGTATTTCTAGTAGGAAAGAGAGCAACGTTTCCAACAAAAATATCCCAAACCCTTTTCACAATTTCGTTCGAAAATCGCTAGATTTGATTGCACCTAACTGATTATATCCAACATTGATGATGAGATTCTCCAAAATGAGAACTGTCTTTATATCTTAGATGTTTTTATGAGCATGCGATTTTCAATTTTTAGCTTTATTAAAAACAAAAGCAGCAGCACTATTGGCAACTGTTAACAAAATTTTTTGTTAACCATCAAAATGTGAAAGAACCTTTTCATTTGGAGGCCGATTACTAGAAAAGTAGAATTATAACTTATTCAGACTTTTTGGACGCTTAAACAAATCTGCATGGCAATTAAACAAAGATTGTTAAATCTAAAAGTCAATAATTGTTTATTATTTACATTTCTGTCAGTAGGATCAACAACGGGTCACCGGGCACAATTTTAGGCGGTCCTAGGAGTACGGGAGCACGATTAGTGAACAGTTTCATCTTTGATATGTATATATATATACAATACCAGTAGAAAATTAGAGTACACCATCAAAAAACAACCATTTTTATATTTTACATCATTTTAAATCCACGAATATGCTTGTACTACATTAGCAAGAAGAAATAGCACATGTATAAATCAAATTATTAATAAATAAGACGAAAATGTTCCAAAAAGTTGAAAATATGTCTATATCTTTTATTCCTCAAAAAACCACTTTTAGTCTTGATGACAGCTGCACAGGTTCTTGGCATTCTTTTGAAGATGTTATTTCAGCTTCACATAGAAGTTCCCAAAGATGTTTTACACTGTTCGGTTGATTGGCTTTTACCCTACGGTCCAGTTCATCCCACACTAACTAAATAGAATTTAGATCCGGCGACTGGGGCGGCCATGTCATCAATTTGAGGTGCCCATTTCTCTCTTTCTGTCCGAAATAGTTCTTAAAAAGCTTAGAAGTATATTTCGGGTCATTGTCCTGTTGCAGAATAAATGATCACCCAACAAACCGTAACCCAGATGCTATTGCGTGCCTTTTAAGGATGTTATAATATCCACGCTGGTCGAGTGTACCGTTCACCTGGTAGAGATCTCCCACTGTATCACTTGCAAAACATCCCCAACCTATCACACCACCTCCCCGTACTTCATAGTTGGGACAACGCAGTCTGAACTCATTCGTTCCCCCTCTCTACGTCTCACATAGGCTCTGCGCTTTGTACCACACATTTCAAATTTACTCTCGTCTGTCCATAACACCTTTCTCTATTCTTTTTATGTCCATCCTCTGTTATATTTTCCCCATTTCAGTCGTTTCTGCTTATTAATTGGTCTCAATAATAGCTTTCCAGCAGCAAATCGGTCTTTAAAGCCAGGCGTCACACAGCCTCCTGTGGACAGTCGAAGTACTTGTTTTCTAATGTAGATATTACTTTAGGTCGTACTGTCTGCTCACGATCCTTGTGGCTCCCAGTTTCTTCAAAACGTTTGATGGGACCTACCACTGCATTCACAGACAGTTTCAACTTTCCAGCAATTTTTCTAAACGAATTGCCTTCTTTTCGCAAAGTAATTACAGATTGTCTTCTTTGATGACATATTTCACTGCTTCTAGCCATTTTAGAATAATTTGTCATCAAAAAACTACACTTTTAGCAATGTCATTGAAACGCATGCTTGACTTGAAATAACCATGACAAATGGAAATTTCAAGACATCAAAAACCTTAAAATAGGAATGGTCAGCTTACATGTAGCATTATGTAAAATTATTCGCATGTTACATATGTAATTGTAATGATTTGTAGCGATTTCGACAATATGTATGTGTAAAAGTTCTGATGGTTTTAGACACCTGTGGTAGGGTGGGATATGGTAAATGAGAAGAATACCATTGTTTTAACCTTAAAATGGTCAAATGTGTTTTCACATATGTCCCAATGCATTGCAACGATATTTGTGGATTAAAAGGGATGGTAAATATGAGAAAAGTTGTTTTTTGATGGTGTACCCAAACTTTTTACTGGTTATATATATATATATATATATATATATATATGGCAAACAGCAATCAAGCAACTCATTGAAACCTTTGTAAACAATGTTTTTATTGATAATTTGCTTATGGGATCATTTTCAATGAATGCAGCATATATATATTCATCTGACATTTTCAAAATCACTTCGAATGTTTACTAAATAACGAGCACAATCATTAGATAACCTCACAATTACACTATTAGCATTTGACGTTATATCACCCATTGCGTAAATTGCATTCGTTGTATAATGACTGCAATTTTGTGACAGACATTCAACATTGATAATTACTTCATTGGCACAAATTAAAGGTTCATTGTATGATGAAATATCCTTCAATTCGCGATGGCGACACCTGTCTGGGTTGGGTGACCAATCATATATCCTTGGTTAGATCATGAGTCGAATATTTCAGGATCATGAATAAGTCTCATATAATGCAATTTCGGTTAAGGTATAAAAATTTAAATAAAATAGTTTTGTAAATTACAAATACATTACTCCTAACTACGATTAATCATATGCTTAGATCTTGAAACTATAGAACTACTATCAATAGAGCCCAAGAATCTTTCAAATGTTTGAAAATTGTATTGTAGGTCCAGGGTAGGGCCATGCTCTGTTCCTATCCGAATCCTGTCCCGTTCTGCCAGGAACTAAATTTCATTTAACAAAAATAGTTTCGTAACAAGAAAACCATCGAATGCACAATTATACATCGATACTATGATTCGTAATCCCGGACTAATTTTGCAATCCCTGTATTGGAATATAAAGCACTATTCATAAAAGTTTGACATTATAATTGAATATAGTGGTTCTAGGTCTACGATATTACAAAACTGTATCGAAATATATTTTAGTCGTTTTTTAATTGCTAAAAACCAATTAAAACAGCAAATGTGCTTTAGAGTCTTAGATATTATTGAACTGTGTTTAGTAGTGTTAGGCTTACTTTGTATCTTAAAAATATCGTTAATAAAAAATCTTTGATAATTCGATGCCTCACTTAGATGATGGCTCTTAGCTGCCCAGAAGATATATTTGGAATTAGGGGTAATGTTATTGTAGACGTGAATAATTTAAAAACGTAATTTAAATTTATGGGATTTATTCAAAATAACCGTTTTTTCAGCACAGGAATGCCTGAATCTTAATAATTGGCATCAGAGATGGAATCAGATCGGATCGGATACGGATCGGATCGGATCTTCATTTTGAGAAACTTCAAATCTGCTTCGGATCCAAAAATTTTTTAAACATTTTATTAACTACGCACATTTTTACATTGAATGCCAATTTAAGTGTGTTAATAATCTCAGTCTAAGTGAAATTTTGTAATTGAATTTCATTGTTCATACAACAGGTTCCGCGTTATTCTTTCCAACAACTTATAAAATTGGTGACCAATACCTCAAATCTGAAAATGCGATTCATGTTAGCCATCACAATGATAAAATAGTAAAGCAACCAAAAACATTTGTTTGAACAAACTTGCAAATGGAAGAGCAGAATTCTGAAAAATCACAGAACACAGAGAAGCAAGTGGAATACCTTAGCTGCCAAAATGTAAAAATATTTATATAATTTGGGATGTTCTTCAATCAAAAAATCTTATTTAAATATGCACTCTAAGCAACTTGCAATGTCAAGATCTACTTAGTACTGAGAAGGTTTGTCATTATTATAATCACTAATACAAAAATGTTTATGGAACCATACAGTCGGCATAATATTAATATGGTATTAATTTATTTAATGTTGCTGTTATATAATTTAAAATTTTTAATCCATTTCAGTAAAATTCAAAATATATATTTAAATCTCAAATGTTGTTTGAAAAATTAATTTTCTACCAAGGAATTTAACAACACTTTACAACAATTTTTCAATGCCTTGCAATATAAATTTTGGGGTTGTTCTTTAATTTGCTATTATTTGTGCTATTCTTCTTTTCAGCGCCTTAGGTGCAATTTTGAAGTAAATCTATCTTATTTGAAACAACTTCAATTCATATTGACATTGCAAAGTGGTTATTTTTGAATTTTGACATAAAAAATTAATACTATAAGAATCTCAACTATTTAAACTATATAAATATATTATGATTATAGTTGATGACAATTTTAGGAAGTAGATTATTACAAAGCTTACAAATAAGTTGATTTCCATTCACTATTTCGTTAGTATATGTCCATTTTTATCTCAAGATAGTGCTGAAGCTATTAAATTTTCTATTCGCATTTAAAAAAACATAAATGTTTTTTAAAGTCCATGTTTAATTATTGTTATAATATTTACTTAAATTCGAATCCGTTTCTGATTGAAAACTAAAACTGTTTTAAGAATTCGGAGCAGATCGGATCCGGATCGGATCGGATCTTAAAATGTTGGATCCGATTTCATCTCTGATTGGCATTAATAATAATGCAAAAATGTTGCTAATGCTTTGCAAATAATTTTTAGTATTCTTTTTTGATAAAAAATAAATAAAAATCTGCATTTTCAAACTCAAAATATATTTTTGATACGTAGACTATTTGGAAGATATACTGAACTGAACAGGTCCACAACATTAGAGATAAATGATTGTATTTGAATAAATTAATGCAAAAGATCATGGCTGTAGGAGGCCAACTTGAAAGCATTTGTTTTAGACAATGACAACACCAGAAAAATTCTATGGAAAAACTAGTAGAAGCTCATAAATTAGATGTAATAGAAGCATGCTTTAACATTAATTCGGCTTTGGAATTTCATCAGTGTCTTATAAAGATATAACGTGACCTTGCAAAATTTCAAAAAATATGGCTAAACATATTGTCTGAGGCTTCTCCGAAGCGATCCAAAATGATTCTATAAGCCTTAAAAGTTGCAAAAATAACAAATAAATGATATTCACAATTTCACATGGGTGTATTTTTCAACGTTTTATCCAAGGAGCTCTCTCTTTAGAACGCCTTAGTCTTAACTTAAATATATTTACAGTTGTTAGCAATTCATAATGCATATTTATTTAAAAAATACACATGTACACGTTTTTGTTTAATGAAATAGTAAGTAATGATAATGACGACAGTGGTCAATTAAAATGTCAATTTAGCCTAAGGTAGCAGTCAAATTGCCAGCAAAATAATGAGAACATTGAACACATGTTAACAAGAAAATTAATGAAACAAGTATTTAATTAAGCGCATAATGTTTTCATTGGCAAATCTAATGAGAAAATGGCTAAGATCTTCAGGATATTGTAGGGACGTCACCTGATATGGCATGATTCTATAATCTTTTTTCATACAAATAAATTGCACAGAAATGGCAAACGTGGGCAAAATTTCTAAGGTCTCTAGCTTTCTATGCGATTTTGTCACAGATTGCAACTTTGAATGTGGATTTGGTGAGCTTCACGAATTAAAAACATTTGTGATGTTGGAGCTAAATTTAAGCAATTAATTATAGATTGGAAATTGAGAGACTCCAAGCCGAAAGGCGTTGTCGATATGCCTGATGTAAGAAACAAACGCTTCAAGACATAGTACATTCACTGCAAAAGCACGATTATTATTTTTTGATCCTTGCTACATCTCTAAAATTAGTAAGCATTTGGCGCAATAGTTTTTCAAGTACACCATTTTTTCAATGTGAAAAAAAAATCAAATCAATTATCAACTTAATGTTTTGGGAAGTTTTTATGAGAAGTATTACATTAGTGAAAAATGTAACCAAAATTAAATTTTGAAAAAGTTTAAACTGATTTAGGGATATATACTAGAGGTTAGATGCCCACGCTTCAGGTAAAAAATTTAGTGATTCGATATCATGAGCAGGAAATACTTAAGGGTAATTTTAATCAATGTAGAAAAATTCAAAAAAATATGGATAAGATATTGCCGGAAGTTTATATCCAATTTCATTTCAAATTTAAAATTTCTTTCAACAGAAAAACTCCTACGTTTACTAACATTAAGCTACCTTCGCCCCAGCCGCGACTTTGCGAACGACAAGCCACAATAGGCTGGGGATATCTTTGCACATATAAAGAAACACTCAAAGTTCTTTGTTGATTCCACTAAAAATTTTTTCTTGATTTCAAGGAATTCAAAGCTTTATAAATATATGAACATTAGGTGCGGAGAAAAAGTAAATATTTTTCAAAAAATCGAAATTTTCAAAGAAAAATTGTTAATCTTTTCAGCAACTTTACGCTGAAGTTTTCAACACTGCCCTAAAGCATTTTCACCGATTGGTCTGTCCAATGTTTATGGATTAGAAAAAGTAAAATTCACCAATCTTAGAATGAATTTTCAACATTTTAAGCAAAGTAATTTATATATATATATATATATATATATATATATTCCTATACATAACTTTGCTTAATGAAATTTACTATAATACAACCAGTTAATTTATGCAAGTCTCGTCGGTAATTGTAATTATATTGCCTTTAATTTTTCATGACGAGCAGGAATGCTCGCATATCAAAGGTTTGCTAGTGAATATCTTAAGAATGCAAGTTAAAATAGCAATTAGTAATTTAATAATTAATTTATCTTTATTGGAACTCGAGTTGAGACATAAAACTGACATAAAATTGTCTATAGCTTTCTCATATGCTTATTTATTTCACATGTGATCCTTCTTGGCTTCCCATCATAGTTATAATGCATAGTTAAAACTTTCGTTATAAAATCTCACAAACAAAGTAGACAATACCCCCACGTAAAGCAGCTCCTATCCCTATGAGAGAGATTAAGGTGCAAAATTAGAATTCACTGTTTTTGCTTGAAATATTTATGCCTTTTTATATTAAAATGATATTAAAGAACATCTAAAATTGTATTCAGTAAAAATATATTTCAGTGAGATAATGTTAATAGGGTTACAAAAGTTTAGAAGTTTTACTTTATATTCTATGAATTAGATCAGAATTTTTAAATGCAGAATATAAACAAAGTCTAGACACAGTCCACCTCAAATTTAGGTAGTAGACACTTCATTTGCAACGACTTAGCTTATAAATTTGCATTAATTGCTTCTTGAATTGGCAATATATTTATGGTCTTTCTAAGTTTGTGGCATATTTACCCCCATTTCGGTACGTTTCTATTATAATTATTCTAAGTAATGATTAAATTCTGAAATTTTAATAAATACACATATTCTAACGATGCAGTGTAAATGTTGATTCTTAGATGATATCAAATCAACATGTTAACGTATACCAATCCCAGTGTTAAGACAAATGTGTAAAAAATTGGTTGACTTGGATTAGACACCATTTTAAATTAACACATTTTTCCATTGTCAACGATAATTTATAACCGTTTATCTTAAATTGTTGAATATGAGATACTTGTGGAAAAAGATTTTGAATTAGCTTTTGTTATTTGAAGATATTTTGAAAATCAATTCGAAAATTAAATTTAATAAACTTTGTGTCACATAGGCTCACTCATTCTAGGCACAATTGTTTAAATTTCATACATTAATAAATAAAACAAATCATATGTGCCTAAAATTTCATGGGCAGGTGTAACTTAGAAAATTGCTATTATATCCATGAACTGCAAACGTAAATATTTTAAAGTCATTTGAGACCTACATGCAGAAAACAAATTATTCCATAACTTGCATAAGTAAAAAGATTAGCATAAAATGTTTTTTTTATTAACTTAGCAGTGAGAGGTCAAAAATCTGTGGATTGGGGGTCATTTTTCATAACAAAAAATCCAGAACATATTTAAATTTAGAACTTAATTATAGAGCATTTGAATACACGTAAAAGTTTATGCAGATATCTGACACATTAAAATGCGATGGCAATGCTTAAAATGAAATTAATGCATTAATAAAGTCTAAAACTCCCCTAACCAGTGGATGATTTTGAGGAAATTACTAAATAATTACGATCATAAGCAAAAGATGGGTGGAATAAAATTTAAATAATGTAAAACTGAACAACAACAACTTTTAATGCAGTCTCTAGTTGAAAATGTCAATTCAGAAATCTTCAGTTGAATGCACTGCTCACAAAAAATTTGAAATCAGCATTCCATGCGATGTAACCACTGTTCTAGAGGCATTCTTACACTTACGATTTAATATCATTTAAATGGGGAAATAATGATATGTGTATAAATTAGCAGTATATTTAATGACTATAGAAAGTTTTTGCTGTTGGACCAGCAATTGAATTGCACGCAGGATGCGAATAAGAATAAGAATCCAGCAATATATTGGCAAGGGCATTAATATATGACTTGTTTAGTACAGAACAAGAATAGTGAAAAGAAATTTAAATGTCCACAAGATATTTTATATTAGCAAAACAGTTAAATTTTACATTCGAGGAATATATATGTATATGAACGCTACATATGCAACCATATAGATATAGGAAGAATTCTTTAACCTCCACAGGTCTAAGGTACTAATTATTTATAACTACATGGTTGTTCAATTCTAAAATTGGATTATTCCTCCATCTGCATAATCTCATGTACGCTATTTCGAATATTCGTTCTTGAATTTTAATGAAATTTTAACGAAAAATGATAAAGTAGATCTGCTACTTTAGTGAGCAGACTTCGAAGTCTATAAGATTATATAGTTAAATCACAATAATCGAGAATGTAACTTGTAACTTCAATGTTTTTTAGACATGATGAACTTTGGTATTCAAAGTGCAACCGTAAAAAAGTATTTGAATCAAAGTAAGGAGTACCTATTTCGGATGACGATGTCAGGAAGCCATATTTGTGATTGGGAAACCTCTAGTTCTTCAATTCCTCCATACATAGATGGGTCCCAAAAAATGTGTGTATTGTTATAAATCTATGTAAAAAAAAATTAGTAAAATAGTTTGTCTGTGATCGCCTACCACATCAAAGTACAGCTTAAGTTCAACAGTCTGCATCAGTTCATCCTAAATTTAAAACATTCATTATAAATGAAATATCACTAATTAATGAAAAATTCTTTCAAATAGGTTTAAGAAATATTTTCTATCATTTACTGATTGGAAAATTCTTTGATCAAACTTGTTTAAACAAGCAGAGGGATGTAATCAAGTGACTTGGGAACTTGTATAATCTACCTAAAAACCATGATCAAAAAACGACAGTATTAAGCTTAGAAGTTGTGTGCCAATAGCATTTACATTTGTAATTGTTTCAACTAGAAAAGGTGTTACAAATAATTCTTCGTAAAAAGTTGCTTGCTTACACTTACCAGTTGCACTAATTGATGTAAGTCAACCAAAACTTCGACATATAATGGCACATTTGGTGGAGTCTCTGGTCGGGTGTATGTTGTGCCATTATCACTTAATTGCTGGACTAACTGTTTTTCAAATGGGGATGCTAAAAAATCTATTGAAGTTCTATAAATAAATAAATATATATATATATATATATATATATATATACATACTGGCGCTG
>CABFPE010000689.1:203340-222046 GCA_900660155.1 Hofstenia miamia | reverse complement strand
ATATATATATATATATACATACTGGCGCTGTATAATATGGAACATTTCCTAGAGCGTCAGCAGCGGCCAATCTTCCATGGCACACAGCGGTATTCATATATGCCATCCTTAAGTGAACTTTAATTTTCATTTGGTTTGCATGGTTATTTTGACGCGTACAATGCTTATTTGTGTAACATTAGATTTTTAAATTTAAAAAAAAAATTTTCAAAAAGTTTCATAGTATGCAGCCCCAAAATAAATAATGGCATGTGTATAAAGCGTCAGCATTTATATCCTGAAAAAATATTTTTATCAACGCATCATGCGCTTTTCGTCGGTGTGTAAAGCTGTCCATAGTCCAGAGAATCGATATATGTGTACGCATATCTACCATTATCTTTACAAAAATTCATCTTTTCTAAAAGTGTATGATTTATCAAAAAAAATTTTGTTTCAAGTAAATTTTTTGAAATGAAATAAAATGAATCCGATTTTTGTATATCGCAACACAAAATACTAAATAACTATAGAATATACCATAGGCACCCACCTAAAATGTGTAACAAGAAATAATTGTGAGAATGCCCTTGCATACAAATTTGGTTTTGCGCTTTGTAACTTTGCCATATTACCGAATGTCGATGGCAGTATGTATGTATATGTATGTACACATAAATATATATATATATATATATATATATATATATATATATATCCAAGCTTCAATTTCAGCACACAGCGCAAAGTCCTTTGTAAAAAGGAAAATTAGATTTATTAAAAATGAATTGTTTACTATTGTAAATGGGGAAGCGTTCCAGAGTTAATATATTTTAAGGCTGCATTGAGGAATGTTTTTGAGCATCTCTCATCATGCATTTTTTCAAATGAAACCTATTGTTTGGCTTGACTTATTCTTTTATGCATTGGCTAAAGTTTGTCAGCTTAGATTTTATTGCATTGAAAGAGTCGTTCAAGTACGAAATATTCTCATACTTATTTAATTTAGCTATTTTTGCAAATAGCTTATATTTGCACGAATGTATGGAATTTGAAAATTTTTGATTTTGCAATCCATTGCACAGTTTGGCTTTTTTTAGAATATGCGAATTATCTAGTCAATATTTGTAAATATGAATTTGATAAATTGCTTAGTAGCTACAAGATTTTAAAGAAAAAATTGTGGAATAATCTTTAAACCGAGAAATTTTCAAAGAAGAGTATTTGCATAATTTAATGTTGACTAAATAGCAATCTTTATTCAAACAGGAAATTATGCGCTTGATGAGCATTGATATTTGGTATAGCTGCCAATTATACACCATGATACAACTCATAAATTTCCCGTAGAGAAATATAATCGTTAATAAATAAATCAATTTCAATTACAACTTTAACATTTAAACTTAGACTAGCTATTTTCATTTGCTCTTATATAAAGTGCTTTAGAATAAAAGTTGTGAAATGTTAATAACTTTATTTTAATGCATTGTTGGCATTTAAGTGTTGTACTTGATGAAAATTATGAACTTTTCTCTAATAACTAGAGTTTTGACAGGGCTTAATTTTAAAGCACAGTCCCGACCCTGACCGACCCCCTTACAACTTTGCTGATAAATACGCCATTTCATAATTTCATTTTGTTTATACTACGCCGTTGGTAAAAACACATTGTGGTTTAGAATTTGCTCAACTGCTGCTAATTTAATGTTGGATTTATATTGTCTTGGCTTAAATTTAATTGGGCCTCCATAACATGATATGAGTAAAAAAAATGTAAAATATATTTATGATTTTTATCTAGAAAATCATGATTTTGTCTCTTCTCATAGCTGCATACAGGGATGTTTAATATTATATTGCAATATTTTATATAAATATTTTCGGCTGCAAAATGAATTATTTAAATTTGTTTCTACTTATTGCTAATTTGAAAGAAATTATTTCAGAATCAAATATTATTCCTTTCCTAGTCATGGTCATGGATAAAATCTTCATTGGTGGCTTTAATAGATCAGAATTCTTTGTTAAGAATAATATCTGTCTATTCAGAGTTTTGAGAGTAAGTTCTTCTGTATGCCGCAAAATTATTGTAAATAATTTATTAATACACTTTTCCCAAAACAATTTTTTGAAATATTGGCAAGTATTGTATTGACAATCATTCATTGCGCACCTCTAACTCTGTTTGCATGCATTCTTGAATACATAGACATTTACTGCTGACCAAAGATTTCCCAAATTGTTCGACTCTATAATTTTGCTTATTATTTTAACATCTCCAAAATTATGAGTAAAATTTCATTGTGATTTACAAGAAGAGATGATGAACTTGGTCAACCTAATCTTCAGCGGTGTAATTTTAAAAAGTTTCATGGCGGAGCTTCATCATGATAAATTGTTTGGAAATCAAGGTGCATAAACTGTTGCTTGTAAAAATGATTTAAATCAAAGTATGGATATTACTGTTAATTGTTTTGGTAGTATATACATGTACTAGATCAAAAACGAACCCTTGAAAATGTATATGTTGAATAGCCATATAGATATCTTGATTTCGCCTTGCAAAATATACACAGGTGTACATAACATAATGCGAATTTACCATGAAATTTAAAACTCAGGTGATCCCTGGTCCAAAAGTTTCCACGCTACGTCACTGCATATAATTACAATACAATATCCATATTAGAGTGGCCTAGGGTATTTGAAAGTTTCAAATTGAATCCCTCTAAAATGTGTCATTTGAAATTAATATAGTGTCTTTAAAATATAAGTTGAATTTATTTATGCCTTGAGGTTTCTTAATTTATGGATTTAAGCAAATTCATGACCAAAAATTAAAACACATAAGTTCTTACATCAATACAAAGTAATGATACAAGAAATTACAGTGCAGATATGATGAAGCTTACTTAAAGACAACTATGGATCTATGCATAATTTCACCCGTGTACTTATTGATTTGATAATTGCCATTAAAAATTATTATTAAAAAATTGAATTTCATATCATCGTCGATAATTACTGAAATCTGCCTAGACTAACTATTCCTTACTTGGAGGTTGATCTCATTTGCATTTCCTTCTTAAGATGTTGGTAAGTCAGTGGTGTCAGTGAGGGGTGCGAAGGATGCGGCAACATTGGGGTTTCAAATAGCTCGAAAATTCTTAATTCTCCAAAAATAGACGTAAAGTTTATTATGAGCAAATTGAAAAAAATTGTGATCACAAGTCTGGAATTTGGGGCCTGTTGAGGCCTCAAGAAATTAAAGTAAAGTAATTATATAAATATAGCAAAACATAATGGGCGAATATTTGAAAAATAAGTTTAATGAGCTGTTTTAGACAATTTTGGAGGCCCAATTGTTATGAAGGTACAAAATATTTAATAAAGTGTATATAGTTTACATCAAAACTGTTACTGAAAATATAATACATACAATTGGGGGTGTGGGATGGGCGCCTCGTATTGTAATCTTGCATTGGGCCTCAAAATGTACAGTGACGCCAATGGGGTAAGTAAATAATTAATTGGGTCTTTAGGTAATTATCTTTAACATTATAATTGAAATAGTCAAGTGCAATTTCTAATCACCTGTGTTAATTGTCTTTATTGCAATACATAGTTTGCTATAGGTCCCGTTACTTCATTGTTTTAAAACATTGGCGTAAAGGAATGAAGAAAATAGGCCACAACACTGTATCTCGTTGTAACACGTTTAGTAGAAATATTTCTAGAATCAGTGTTCTCAGTGGTGTACATAGGGTTTCAAATTTGATTTTGATTTGATAAATCAAAAAATTTTTGGTAAAAAATTGGAAAAACTTGAAGTGCATTTTTTAATATTTTCCAAAATTTTCTCCGGGTCGTCCCGCTTTTTTCTACTCATCATGACTAAGATGTCCTCATCAAAAAATCCGGCAGACGGCGTTGAATGTTCTTTTTGTCACCCCTTCAAGTAGACGTCCCTAATTTTATTTCGGTTCCATGGTGCTAAATTTTTTTTCTTTTCTTTTAACTACTTGTTAAGTTCTAATAATAATAATAATAATAATAATAATAATAATAATAATAATAATAACTGAACAGCTAAAACGGAAAAATTCCTTAAGCATTATGATAAAACAATGACAAGTTGCAAGCAAGAGAAGGGTCTAAATTTGGTAAGCATACGCCACTTCTACATATCAATATTCATAAATCATATTATAGAGGCATAATTTTATTAAATTGTACACATTTAATGATGAGAAATGAAATTTTATAGAATACACCACCGCAATATATATTCAAATCAAACCTTCTAGACAAGGTGCAATGATGAGTATAGCAACAAATAGGCTGAGCATCTTGTCGAAAGCAATTGTCAAATTACTCTAAATAATGGTACTTGACTTTGGCAAGTGCATCGAAGTGCTGTCAATTTAATTAGAATTAACACCTTACAACTCTTAAGACAATATAACAATGATGCATAAGTAAAGGCATCATTGCATGTATATATTGCATGTAAGAATAATTTTTATACATATTTAAAAACTTCATTTGCAGTAGATTTTTGTGCTCTAATTTGCCTCGCAGCCAAAGCTCCAATACAAATGTTATACCTGTATTTATGAAGTATAATGAGATCTCGGGCATTTTACGTAATACCAAAATGTAATTTGAAAACTTTAAATTAGTGAGAAAGTTAATATTTACATTTTTTGAACTGCACATTTGCACTTCTGGAAATATTTTTCAGTAAAAATAAATGAAATTCCATGCAAAGTACTAAGGTTATTTGGATGACAAAGTTTAATTTAACAGAATTTGTGAAAAACTAGTTTCAAATTTTAGAGTTGAAATGTTAATAACAAACTATATCCTTATATCAAAAAATCAAATTTGGTCAATCTAAGGATTATACATTATTTTGAATTCAAATATTTGGTTAGTATCATTCTTCTAGATTTTAGTGTACACTTATCACATGCTTTAGGGAAGATTTTGAAATATTTATCATCAGAGTGGATTCATATTAACATAATAATGACCCTATGTCTAAAATTTATGCTAGGTTATCAATATCTAACTGCATCACTCATTTATCAGACTATATGTTTAAAGCATACTTAACTTGCCACAGCCCCTTTTTGGATTATATGTATCTATAGTGTAATCTGGATACCACTCCACAACAAATGTTTTTTGCATGAATAAAATAATTTTATAGTTATATAAAGTAAAAATTTAATTTCAAATTTTCGATTCCGCAAATAGTTACAGTGCAACTGTATATGTAAACGCACAATTTAAATATAAACTCGAAAAAAAACACTTACGCTACTACTGCTTGCAACTTAGATTAAAACCACATGCGCTGTGATTGGATAATGTACAAAAATTGTTAACAAAATGTCAAAATTTATTAGGTATTTTTCAAAGCTCAAATACGTAACTAATTTAATATAGAATCGCAAGTATGATGCACACTAAATTAATAAATCAATGAAATCAATTTAGAAGTGAAAGCGATTTAGATATGTATTGAATATTTTTACATTAATTAGCATATTTTTACTTAATTAAAAATTAAATAATGCAAAAACACTTGATGTAAGATCAAAGGTATGACAATTTTTTAGGTATTGAATACTAAACATAAAGTGTAAATAAACATGAAAGCTAATGGAATGTATTGGTCTAATTTTAATGAATTTGATGTCTACATAATAAATAATTCAATATTTGCTTGTTCAATCTTTATTTATGGTTTTGTCGTTTGTTATCCCAAAAGAGGCGATATTTTAGAAATTGAAAATTTTTAAAAATTTTGTTCGAAGTGGATTTTAAATAATTATAGGCTATAAAAAGAGATTAATTAAACTGAATTGATTGCCTCTTTCAATGCAATTTCAACTCATTGATCTCATTCAATTTTATGGTATGCTGAAAATAAGATTGATTTTCATATCTTTGACTATGTTTACCTACCTAAAATTAAAAGGAAGAGTAAAACTGATCACTTCTTCTTTACCCTAAATTAAATTATTGCATTCATTTCAATACAAATATTGATCTCTTTCATACATCTTCAAAAGTTAAACGGCAATTAATAGATGCATTTAAAAATAATATGTTGATTTATACGCATTTAATATCGCTTGAACTCATTTTTTAGTTTGTTTTACTTAATGAATAAATTTTAAATCAAACACATTGAACGTTTCGATTACATTGTATAATCATCATTAGCATATAATTTGCGGCAAAAATCTTCATAAAATCTAAAGTAGATATAAATACATTGTTGGATGAATTTATTTATTTAACAAGTTTGTTATTTCGATGTTGTTAATTTCAATGGCTCTTGCAATTTTGGTAAATTTTGTTATTGTAATGATTTAAAAATTTTCAATGTTGATGATATAAATGTGATTAAAAATTTCTGATGTTACATGGCCCTTGATTCGCATATCAAAATGACGGATGGTTTCACTGATGAAAGATTTCTTACAATCATCACACTAATGATGAAGCCAATCTTTTTGATATTTGAAGATCATTGTTACGAATTAAATTTATTGTTTAGAATGGTTGAAATATTGGAAGATCTTTGGAAATTTTAAAATTGTGTTAAATTATCGTAGCTTATGTTTCAATTGAATGGTATTATTTTCAATGAAATGTTAATTTCCAATGTATGTCTTTCTTCGTTTTTTTTATATCTTTATCAGATTTTTCATGATTAGTTGCCGATAAACATTGATCTACAATTTCCCTTAGAAGATGTGCGGATAGAGCTTTTTTAATGCCACAGCCGCCAAATTTATTACCCTATCCGAGAATATAATTTTCTTTCTGCAATAAACAATTGGAAATTTTCAGCAACATTTTGAATACGATTCACATTCATTATCTGTTAATTTTTTCAATATTTTGTTTATAATTTGAACCTTAAACTGCGAATTTCATCCATAAAAATACAATTTGTTTAGTTCAGATTATCAAACAATTTTCTCCAAGCCTATATTAACCCTAGAATGCTTAAGGCGGTCAAATGACCTTTTTACTCACGCACTATGAGAAGTTCACGTCATAATTTGATATCATGCTGTGTCATCGCATCAAATTACTTCGTAAACATTTTCAAGGGAAACCACAATTTACGCTTAATGCACAACCTGGTCAATTGACCTTCATTTAAAACTTTTCAACCGTTTGAAGTAGTTTTGCTCGAATTTTCAATACTTCAATACTTTTGAAATGAGATCTTCTAAGCACATTGCTTACACCATATTAGCTTCCTTACAGGACAGTGGAAGCTCCTCTGATTTACGAAGTTCAGACGAAGGCCAAAGCATGTCTCCCATTTCAACTAGTTCTGATTCAGATGACTCACACTCAAGAGATGATGGTAATTTGAACACAAATACTCCTGACAGTAGTGGGAGATCTACTGAAAATGTAATGATTGCAAAAGACGGGACTGCATGGACATCTGCATTTGATTATATCACGTTTCAGAAGACTTCAGTTGCGAAAATACTTAGACACAAAAGCGGACCAGCTCCGTTCATCTGTAATCGTGTTGAAGAAATCAATGATGTTTTTTTTAAAATTTTTGGTCATTCAAGTGTTGATGCTTTGCTTAGAATCACCAATCAGCATATAATGCAATCCCCTAATTCAACAAAGTTATTGATTTCAGAAGACGAAATTTTAGCATACATTAGCCTTACAATTGCAAGAGGAGTATACAAAGGACATGATGAGCACGTCACAGTTTATGGAGAATTGCAAGATACGTATTCATCACCAAACATTTGCATTTTGAAGACAAGAATACCAGATCAGCTCACAAAGCAAAAATTTTGTCATATTAGAAGTTTATGGGACAATGTAATTGAAAATTCAGCTAAATGTTATAAGCCCTACAATAACGTTACCGTGGATGAGCAACTGATTGGATGTCGCACAAGATGCCCATTTAGGCAGTACATGTCCTCAAAACCGGACAAGTTTGGCATCAAATTTCGGATTCTTTGCTGATCAGAAAGCTCTTACATGCTTGGTGGTTTCCCTTATCTTGGCCGTGACGAAAGCAGGCCAGAAAACTGTGGTTTAGGAGAGCACATTATTCTTAAAATAATGGAACCTTATTTTGAATTGGGATTAAATGTAATTGAAGACGATTTCTTCTCCTCGCTATCAGTTTGCAAAGGGCTCCTTCAGCAAAAGACAACATACTTGGGAACAATTCGTTCAAACCGTAGAGAAGTTCCTAAAGAATTAAATGCTCGTAAGGATCTATTCAATAGCATATATGTTCAAGATAAAAATTCAAATGTGATTCTAGTGAGCTATCAAGCAGAACTGAATAAAAATGTTCTTTTAATATCTACTATGCACTCAGTTCCTCAAACCTCGAATGGTACTCGATTATAATAAAACAAAAGGCAGAGTTGACACTGCGGATCAAATGCTCAAGTACTATGCAGCAAGGACGGCTGGTGGCCTGTAAGCGTTTTTGGAAATATTGTAGGCATTGAATGTCTAAATTCTTCATAATTTGCAAAATATTTAAGATTTTCGAAAATTCTCGTAGCGAATTTTTAATATAACTCTCTAAAAGACTGTGTAAAGCACATATTCACAAAAGAAAACGCCATCAAACATCAATACCTACTGCTATCCAAGCAAAAATGAGAATTCTGGATAATACAGAAAAGTATCCGAAAGTATCCAGTACATTTCTTTAAAAGGTCAATTGACCAGGTTGTGCATTTTAAGTTGTTTGATTTTTCATGCATTCTAGGGTTAAGAAATTTAGAAATTTGGGTATACATTGACGCATCTATCGGTAATTAGGCTTCCCTGTCATGCTTTGATGACAATTTATGATACAGATAATTCCTGTGCGCACACGCCCGCAACCACGAGAATAGGCTGGTTAAATCAGGTATCGGCGGATAGTACCCGCACATCATTAATGCATACATACATAAAGTACTGGAAAAAAAGAATTCGGCCATCCATGATTTGTCATAAATATTTCTAAGAAGTGGACGCCAAGAACATCATAGTTATTTTCAAATTAGATTTGGGGTTGCAGAAAAAGGGGAAATTCATCAATGTTGAGACATAATTATCACTGTTTACATTAAATCTCAGAGAAAAGCTATAGTGCTTGTAGTTAGCTAATCATTTCATGTAAAAATGTATTCGACCACTTCAGACCAAATCAGAGAATCTGTAAAATATATCATTGTTGGAGCATTTTTCAGTCTATTTATATTGAAAATGTCTAACAACAGTCTTTCTTCACCATATATAATGCCTGATTACGTACATCTTGCCATTCGCGAGTTGATTATCTCCAAACATTTGGAAGGGATAAGTCAACGTAATATAGCCCAACTTGTAGAGCGACCTCGAAGTACTGCTGGGGATATCATCAGACGTTTTACTTCTGAAAACATCATTGCCCCCAAGCCAAAGTCCGGAAGACCAAAGAAGACCTCCAAAATCTCCCAATCAGCTCTTATGCGCCTTTCAAAGCGAAATCCCAGGAAGACTTCAGAGGAATTTCGCAAGGAATGGGCTGATGGTCACCTTGTGACAGCAAGAACTGTGCGAAAGATCCTGAAGAAGTACACAATTGGGACTTTAGTGACACTCAGAAAGCCATTCTTAACCTCAAAGCAAAGATTACGCCGGATGACGTGAGCCAATTAAATGAGAGACAATTCATCTGAACATTGATTTAATGTTATATTTTCTGATGAGTCACGATTTGAGCTATACTCATAAAAAAGAATGTTGCTAAAGAGACCAACTGGGCAGAAGTTCAGATTCTTGCCTCAACTTATTTGGGGGACCATGAATTATGCTGGGTCGCCTGTAATGGTATGGGGTGCAATATGGAAGTGTTGCTTTTGCAAGATTGTTCACATCACTGGTACTTTCATAAACTCTTAATATACTCGGATTCTAGAAAAGGGACTCTTGCCACTCCTTACAAGTGATCAATATATCAGCAGCATGGTGCTACATGTCATACCTCAAAAGAAATGACAAATTTCTTCCACAATAACGGGGTTGCTATCCTTGCTGACTCTCCTGGCCAATCTCCCGACCCTAATATTATCGAATATATGTGGAAAGAGGTCAAAATATCGAATTGGACAGCATACTCTTCACACTGAAGACGAGCTGTGGAGCGCAATAAAGAGAACATTTTGTGCAATCCCCAACAGCTTTATTGAAAGACTTTTTGTTCAATCCCTGATCGCCTTGAAGCTGTTATTCACTCAAGGGGACACCCTACCAAATATTTGAAGAGATAATTTTGTTGCTAAGTGCTTATAATGCATCAATTATTAATTTATGTATCTTATTTTGAATTTACTTTTTTCGGATTTGCTTATTTGTTAAAATTTTTTCAGGTGGCCGAATACATTTTTCCAATACAAGTTTTCTAATTTTGATTAAAAATTTATAGCTTATTGTTATTCTACATATTTTATGGTATAAGACATACAAATTTTCCTTTCTTAATCAAAGTAACACTTAGTTATAATTTTAGACACACTTTATCCAATGAATGTTCATTATTTAATCAAAATAGCAAGGTGGTGGAATACATATTTCCAGTACTGTGTATATATATATATATGTTACAGCTAGATTGTGTAATTAGAAATTTCGTGAAATCCCTAAAATTTCAGTGAAGTTGTGAAATTTCTATATCACTTAAAAACACATTAAATTTGAGGATTTCAGGTTGGGGTTAGGGTTATGATTAGGTTTAGTATTTTTTCAATAAATACATGAAGTATATAAGTACTTTAATGTTTTTATGACCGATACCAATTTGAATACAAAATTGAAATAATATTTGGTATCAAAGAATACTGCCATGTAATAAATGACTTTTTCCATTAGAACAAACTTTCACTTATAAATATTTAAGTAACATCGATACAAAGCTGAAGTGAAAGGCAGCTAGCGTTGCAGATTATAAAATGTCAGCAATTAATAAAAAATTATTCGTACCAAGCAAACAATAGGAAAGCTTGAATTCTTTTGTTAAATGTATTGTCAGTTAACAAAAAGAACTCTGGACAGTGCATAAATTTACTAAAGATTGAGTTGATAGCTCGAAGAGAACTGCAATAGGAATTCTAAATATTTCATTGGCTTTGAACTTTTTTCATATAAAGAATGAAGCAAATTTAAAAAAAACTACAAGTTGGTATATAAAATGATGCTTTAAGCGTAAATCGTAACAATGTGCATATCAAATTACCAATACACATCTTCGCCTGTTATTCTATCAGTACAGCTAACACAGAATTACAAACTTCCAAACTTCAAAATGCGATATTTGGTTAACGTTCTGAATGAATTTTCGAAAAAAGTCATATTTTAAAGTACTACAAGGGAGCCCATATGTATCTAAAATACTTCTGTTTGAAATAGCTCAATATTATATGACAAACAATAAAGAACTTATAATTTTATTTGATACTTAGTATATCAAAATTATTTCATATTTTCTCAATACACTTTTGTTCATATACAAATTTTTATGAAAAAAAAATAAAAAATTGTTTTGGTAGTTTTGAGAAAACTGATTTATTGAAATCTTTGTCATAATTTCGTTTTCTTCTGAGACTTCAGTATAAGGTAAAATGTATGTTTGATAGATTGACATAAAATACATAGAAAGTTTTAAATGAGTTTATTGACCTTGAAAATTCAAAAATACTTGAAGCCATCAAAATTTTAGCCACTTTAAGAAATTCTCAGCCACTTCTAGTAGCAAGAGATTAGCATTTCTGTCAGGTAGCTCCGACATAATTTTCATATTTTCGGAAGTACACTTCGCCACCCGCTAAAATTTGCAGTTTTACCCACCCCTCTCCCCTAAATAGGATTAATGAAAATATGAATTTTTAGGAAAGTATGTAAGTAAAATGATTGCATTTAGTTAAAATTAAATACGAACCAATGATATCGTATGTTCCTGAAAAAATGAAATTATACAAATGCTTGAATTCTTCTTCTTCTTATATTGAAGAATTTTATGCACTTAATTTCAATATTGACTTTACATTTGAAAATAAAGCATTGAAATTCCTAACCCTACTTTAAGGCGCAGGCTTTAAGTTAGCACGCAATATTTATGCATTGTAATAAAGCAATAAAATTTTATAAATAATTGAGTGCATTAGTCGAAATTTACTATTCATGTCTTATTTGATATTATTCATAAGCATATCAAAAATTATTTCCCTGGGCGAGTTTATTATACAAACAGAAGTAATCTTAACTTATCTGGATTGATTTGTGCATAACAAAACCAGGCCTTAAAACCCACAAAATTTGCAAGGCCGCACTAGTCCCTGTTAGGCTGGGCTATATTAAAGAGCATTAAAATTTAAGACCAAAAACATACATCTATCAAAGATTGTTTTCTTTTTAACCCATGACAGAGTATGGGGTATTTATCTAATTTAAATGTTTAGATTGATGATAATGATGAATTTCAAGGGCTCTGCCCACCAGTTTGCTGTGATACACAATGTAGGAACATTTTAGCGGGAATGAAATAGGAGAATTTTAAGCCAAAATTTAAAGTTAAAGGTATATTCATTAGTAGTTTTCAAAATCTACGATGGCTACCACAAAAAAATGTAAAGTTATATTTCATGAGATAATAATGATATTTAACATCTGAAGACACTGAAAGAAACTAAATTCTCTCCTCTTTCTTTTTCGACTAAGATTCGCGACCTTGCTCTGTTCTGTTCAGGTGCAGTGTGCGCAAAGTCAGAGGTCGTCACAGTTTTTCTACATAAAAAAAAATATTTCAGGGTAGTTGTTGTTTACACTGACATTAAACTGACACATTAGGTATGGCAAGAATTTGAATTTTTCTGCAAAAATTGAATTTTTCCTTGATCAAATATTATAATGGTTTCATATACTTCATGTTTCAACTCTTAGAACAAAACTTCATCATTACATGAGTACACACAAACCCATAAATATATCCATATCAAAAGCTTTCAATTTTTTAGGAGGCTTGGATAGATTTTCTCAAAACTATTTGCAAAGAGGATTGTTACTTAAAGTAACACTAGTAGATATAAGGTTAAGAAATAAACTTCGTTAACCCACGTGCCTTCCCCAGTTCTGCTGTTATTGAGAGCTCCATTTCAACATATAATATTTTGGAGGCACCTCATTGATCTAGTATCTTAACATCAAAAAATTAAAATTCACTATATATTGAGCTCAATTTGTCTCAATTGGTGGAATACGATGTCAGGCGAGAAGTTTCAAGGTGGCTTAATATCAAGAAATGAAGCTTTTAAACATCATCATCATCAAGTGAAATACAGAAAGAATATCTTACCAGCATTTTAAGGAAAGCACAAGAGAAAGACAACAATGTGTTGTATTTTTGGATTATTATGATATATTTGAGTTTGTTTCTTCTTACAATAAAACTATCATCATTATTGAATTTTTGAGATATTATTATTTAAAATATGCCACCAATTTTCATTCTAATGCCATTCTAGTTTTCCAAGGCCACACTGTGTAATTCGTTAACATGTAAATTGTGATTAGCTTGGGTTAAAGGCAAGTAGAAAAATTTGAAAATTATCACTTCTTGGAATAAATAAAGCAGTGTTAATAACAAAATTATTCAAATAGTTTGCAAATATGACATACTTTCTAATGATTTTGGGGAACAGATGGATATGAGCCGGAACTTGGCCATACTTTGGCCGCCGCTGTATTGAAAAATTTTCAAGCAAATAGGATGAAATTAAAAAATACTTTACTATTATTCAACAGTGCATGCAAATTAACACAAATGCAGTGCATGCAATATCATTTATAAATAATCATTCGAAAATTGAATGAAAAACCCTGATGTTTGATATTTGGCTGCTGAGCTTACTGGAAAAGATGGGCATATAAAATACTAATTGGAATGACTTACTAAAGCGTTTGAGTTGTTTTTATGCAGGCATTGGCTATAAAATCAACTAAGTTCTAAATTGTCTCGCATTTTGAAATTTCAAGTATTTTCAACAATGGTTTTGTAAATTGTATGCCATACTGATTGCTTTGGCGAATATCTATTCAATTGTCATTGTGTTTTATTGCGTTAAGCTTACACTTTATTTACATTAAATTTACCATTAACTTTTTTACCATTTAATTCTAACGGAACTAAATTCATAAGCACGCATTCTTTGGTTTTTGAGAACTCATAAGATTAAAAGAATACTTTAATTAATTACAAGAAAATATTAAACTAAGAAGAATGCAAACATGTGATGAATTTGATCACCGTTGCAAGCGATTATACAAATAACTAGAAATGAGAACTATACTCTCATACGAATAACCTAGAAATTTAACTTATTGTAGTAATGTACTATGATGCATGGCATCGAATGCGTTCGAGAGGTCCAAGTTAGCAATTGATAAATATACATTATCACCTATAATTTTCTCCATTTAAGAAATCTTCGGGTTTGTCTCCTTTAAGCATTGATGTTATATTTGCTAATCTAAAATCATCTGTAAAAACGGAATTTCTTATCCATGCATTTAAGATATAACACATTAGTTTAGCAATTAAAACAACACATCTTTGAGTTTTAGTAACCAAGTGAGTATTATAGAGAATCCGCTGAACTTGTTTATTTACTACTTCTATAGACTTTATGATTTCATTTTTAGTTGCAAAATGAAAAGAGAAAAGTTGCTTTAGGTTATTGCGACTAAAGGTTACAATCATACTCATGTAGTTTCCTAAATTTTGATTTCCTATTTATTAATTATTGATTTATTTTATTGTATATTTTTCTACTTTCTGAGGTTTTGATTTTTTGAATATTCAGTAAACTGTTAATAAATGCCTCATTATTTTCTTGAGAAGAAAGTGAATAGTTATTACTTGTTTTACTCATAACAACATTGCATAAATTTCGTGCAGCTTTATAGTCATTATGATTTTTCATTGGCTGAAAATTGATGCATTTTGTTCACTTCTGTTTCCATTTAGAACCAATCCATGGTTTTGAAACATTATTGGAGTTTTCTTGAATATTCAAGTGAGATAACGTATTTTTCTAGGCAGCAAATATCCAAATAGAATAAATGTAAATCCAGGTATTGTTTTTTATAATCCGGAAGATGCTTATCGACACTTTCTATTGATTTTTCTAGCATCTTTTTCCAAGATTTAGTGGATTTACACACGTTTAGCCTATTCAAATCAGTAATAATAAGGGAGTAATCTGAGTATGGAAATTTAAATAAAAAAATATGTACACGAAATATTTTCTGAAAGTTTCATTAAGAGAAAAATTTACAAACAGCAAAAATAATTAAAATATAGTACAAATCATTATTAGAATAGTTAACATTCATAAAATATAAAAAGAACTTAAACTAAATGACTATAGATGCATTACCTAAAGCTAATAATTGGAAAGAATTGTATATTTTACATAAATGGTACCACAAAGTATAAAACTAAGTTTTACAATTTTATACACAAGTTTATATTTGAAACAAATTGAAATACATTTGTCAAAAATGGTCTGAATATAATAACATTAATATATTTCCTAAAAATTTCGCATTTTCAGCAATTATTACTGCAATTTCTTTATAAAACAGAACTCAGATTTTTGCTAATTATTGTCAATGTTCTATTCTTCTACATAGCTTTCTTGAGGTCTCTCATAATATTGTATTTTTTCCCACATGAATTTGTTAGACAAATCCTAAATTCGTTTTAAAGCAAAATTTGATTTTATTTTATATATTTCGTTGATGGTATTGTTATATTTTCATGTAAAACACGTCGTTTGTTCAATGATTTGTCTGAATAAATACAGAAACACATCAAAAGAAACTAAAACAACTTTTATTGAACTGAATTAAATTCTAGTTAAAAAAACGTTGTTATTTTTCAAAATAAATACCATTGGCAGCAATTAGATTTTCCATCAAATAACCAATTCATGAAATGCATCATCGAATCAACAAATTGTTGTAGTACATGTGATGTCTCAAAATGATTCCCAGGCACTGCTTTCTTCAGGTTTTGAACAAAAATTAATCACTTGAAGCAAGATGACTCCTGTGCAGTGAATGTTGCAGAAGTGCAGTATTATTTGCATGAATGGGAGCATTATCAACAAGGAGCCAAACGGAAAATTTCTTGATTCCTCAATCAATTTGGCATAGCATTGTTAATTTATTGTTTGTCCATTAGGCAACAACCAGGTGAATCCCTCTACCTTTATCCCAAAACACTGAAAACATCATTCGTTTTCGATGTGAGGTGCCGATCTTCTTTATGTCTCCATTCAGGTAAGTGTAATGAAAGAGATGTATCTTGCATCACCCTGCTGATTAAGCAGTTGCAAATTCGACATGGAAATTTATCACAATTATGTATTCTACTCTATCCCTATGAGACAAAAATTAAATGTGTAAATGTTGTACTTATACATAGACTGCGGACAATCAAATTAATATAAATTATGTACGTAATAATAGTATCAGGTTTCAGAAGCAATTGCTTTGATGGAATTATCCGGTTTCTTTCTTAATTAGTCTGAGGTATTATTCAACAAACCACGTATAATTGAATGCCATTAAAGTAATATTAATATGAAAATACTTCCAATGATTTTGAGATGTTTTGCTTCGAAATTATTAAAATTTTTACGTCATAAATTAGTCCACCATCCTTTAAACGCTTTGAAATGGTTGAACTAGTTTCGTGTTCTTTTGTTCTTCTGCTTAGTTACCGCCCGCAATATCAAATATAATCCTCCCCACAGATGCCTTAAATCTTATAAATTATATTATATTTATCGGACATGGTAGTTGCCGATTTTAGACCAAAATTTAAATTAAGTTTATCGATCTTATAAATAAATCTTAATTTTTCTTTGATGAATTTGATCTTTCATATTTGACTTATTAAATTTAATTTTAATAGTCAATTATTAAATATCTCTTATTGTCCAAATAAAACTGTTCAAATAATTTTTTCTTACAAATGGAAGATGAATTTTCTACTGCTCTGAGTTATAACACGAATATAATGGTAATGGGAGACTGGAATGTAAATCTTCTCAACAATAACGAAAAAAGTAAGCTTGGAAATTTTCTCAATACTTTCAATATTTCACTAATAAGTAAAAAAATTCCTTCTAGAATTTCTGCTGATATTAAAACGCTTATTGATTATTTCATGATATCAGAAAATGCTTCGTCTTATAATTATTTTTGTTTTGAATTTCCATACTCAGATGACTGCCTTATAGCTACTTATTCGAATATTCTAAAAGTTTGTAAACCTTCTAAATCTTGGATAAAAATACGAGAAAAATCAGCAGAAAATGTCGAAAAACTTCGACAGTATTTAAAAATCGAAAACTGGAATTCCATATATTCATTATTTACACCTAATGAAATGCTATCACATTTTACAAAAACTTTACTTTTCTATTTGGACATATCCTGCACAGAAAAATCTATTCCTTCATCCGAATATGCCAAAAAAACTCAAAATAATGTTTCAAAGCCATGGATTGATTCGAAATGCATCGATTTGATCCAAATAAAGAAACAGAAATGGAAAAAATACTTAAATTCCCAAACACTGGAAAATCATAATGCTTATAAATCTGCACGAAATTTATGTAATATTGCTATAAGGAAAGCAAGTAATAATTATTCCTGTTTTTAGTATCAAAGTCTTTCCTTCCAAAAAAATAAGTGGGAATTTGTTAACAATTTGCTAAATAAAAAATCATGCGAACCGAAGAAATAGAAAGAATATACTATAAAGATAAATCCATTACAAATAAGAAGGAAATCTGCAATGCTTTCAATGAAGTTTTCCTAAATTTAGGAAACTACAACGGTATGAATGTACCTTTTTTCCTTAATAAACCCAAAGGAACTCCAACCTCTTTGAAATCATAAAGTCGATACAATGTTTAAAAAATAAATCCAGTGGACCCTCTCTCATACCAACGTGGTTCCTAAAACTCTCAGGTGACTTAAATAGCTGAACCAATATGCTACATTTTAAATAATTGTATAAAACACTCCTTTTTCCAGATGAATTAAAATTTAAAAGAAATGATCCCGAAGATTGCGGAAATTATAGACCCATTTCGATCACTTCTCCAATCAGCAAAATTTTTGAACGAATTCTTTTTAATCAAATTAACGAACATCTTTGTAAACATGATCTCTACTCCAAAACACAATATGGTTTTCGTAAAGGTATTTCTACGAGCGACGCTTTAATACAAGCTACAGAAAAATGGCGATCAACAATAAATAATAATGAATACTCAGCAATTGCTTGCTTAGACCTCCCGAAAGCTTTCGATTCCATAGACCGCAGTATCTTACTACAAAAAGTTAAATTTCTAGGTTTTTCTAATGACAGCATAGGTCTTATCTCCAGTTACTTATACAATCGCATGCAAAGAGTTAAAATTAATGAATCTTTTTCAGATTGGGTATGCACTAAAAATGGGGTTCCACAGGGTACAATTTTGGGTCCGTTATTATTTAATATTTACATAAATGATTTGTCCGAGCAAGTAACATGTGACGTTATACAATATGCAGATGACACAATATTATTTCATTCTAATAAATTTCCCGA
>CABFPE010000689.1:167301-198957 GCA_900660155.1 Hofstenia miamia | reverse complement strand
TTTCCAGGCCAAAGGCAACCCCCCCGCCAATATCAAAAAAGTGTGAAACAGACTTCCCCCCCTCTCGACCAATCACAAAAAAGTGGAACGAACTCCTCGCGGCTTCTACTATTTTAAATGTAGAGCTGATTTGAGCCAAGATCTCCCAAGTCACTATACTAAAAGTTATGATATGCACTAAATCTAAATTCAGGTGTTTTTATGTCATACTTGCATTCAACTTGAGTTCAAATATTTCATATTTTGGCTATTTCATACATTTTTCCTACATAAGTTTGTTGTAGGACTTATGCCAAGATTAACATACAGATATCTGTTCCTTTGAACATTATGTAATGTTAAATTATGATTAATTTAAATGACAACATATTTGAAAGAATGCAATGTCTTTATAAAATCTGCGATGCTGTTACTTATTTGTTTAGAAATACATTGCAATGACCTATGCGACCTCCTAATAAAAACAATTGTATTGTGAGAATTTATGTAGCACTAAGGTAAAAATATGCAATTTAGAAAACCAGAAACCTTAATAGAATTTCATATTAAGTGTAGTACATTGGCATAATTTTACACCTCAACAAAAGCTGCTAATACTACACTTAATGCGTCAATAACAACATAAAATACACCAAACTATAAAAACAACAAAAAACATGGATTCAGAATTATCAGTTTACCCAGTTTATTGCTAATTAATGATATCTTTTAAAGAACTGGAATGCTTTCCATGATGTAGAACCTATTTTAGGGATATATTGTTTAAGGAGGTAGTTATTAATTTGATTTTTAAATTTAATTTCAATTGGTAAGTTATTCCATAGATCAATTGCTGAGTTTAAAAATGAATTTTTAAGAAAATGCTTCTTGAACTTCACTTTACTGAAATTGGATGTCCTCGAATGATAAGTTGATCACGCATACAGAGGAAATCGCAGTTTACTGTAAGGTGACCGGTGGTTTGAGACATCCCAAAATTTTATTAATGAAAAGTATCTTATGAAATATGAAGCATCATTAATACAATATAGACGTTTTCTTTCGTAGTAGAATAATTTTCGTCATAAACTTTAGCTGCCCATTTGATTTGTGAGACAATTTTATTTATTAATGAGTGGTTTATGTTATTAAATAGATATTGCAGTATCTGTAATGACTTAACACTAGAGAATTAACTAACTTTAATTTGATTTTTGCATTTATAAAATTTGCTACATATGAAATATAATAGTTTTAATTCTCATTGCCATTTTTCGTAGTACTATGCGTATGTGATTTGAATAGTTTAATTTATTGTCAATTGTTACTCCAAGATATTTGAAAGTTTCAACTTGAGCAATTTTTGACCCCGAAAAATTTAAAATATGTGATCGATGATCTTTATTAAATGGAGACATAACACAGAATTCTGTTTTAGTGGGATTTACAGTTAAATTAAGAATATTGAAGTATCTTAGCAATTGAGATAGATTTTTTTCTAATTTACTAATCGACGTTTCTATTTGATAATCATGTGTATATACATGTATCGTCAGCATACTGGACTATTCCACAATCATTGCTTAAACTGCAATTTAAATCATTAACATACAACGAAAAAAACAGAGGTCCTAAAATCGTACCTTGTGGAACACCTTTGTAAGTTTTACCCCAGTTAGAAAATATACCATTTACTTTGACTCTTTGAAATCGATCACTTAAGTAGCGTCTTATTAAATTTATACTATTAGAATCGAAACCAATGTATTCTAGTTTTCTAAGAAGAATATGATGATCAATGGTGTCAAATGCTTTGGATAAGTCGACAGAAGCAATTGTGACAAAAATGTTATTATCAATTTTAATATTGATGGAAAAGTATTTAGTTGTATGCAGTGATTGATGATATGACAAAGGAGTAACGATGAATTTTGCACAATCTTTAATACACCATGTCGGTATTTCGGAAGGTCCGCTTGATTTGTTGGCCTATAAATCTCATTGCAAATATACGGTATGAGTGCAGTAAAACCACTTTTAGATGGTAGAGGAGATTTCACTCTAACCAAATAATAAAATTTTTTTAAAATGTTTTATTACCTACCTGAACTTTGATATTAAAGAAATAGTCAAGCATTTATCAACATTCATATGCTAGCTTTTTGAAAAGTATTACACCTAATAACCAATTTTGTTGGAACTAACAATTGGAAAATACTTGATTATTTGTGTGAACAAATGGCAAGAAAATATATGGACATTTTTGCATATAGTCTCACATTTCCTTGGATATTTTAGTGCATATTAGCATTCGCTACCCATATATGTGCACTAACCATAAAATCATAATTATGAATTCCATACAGTAGCAGGCATGTGAGCTAGATCCATAGTACCGTAAGTTGTGTACCGAATGATCAATGCTATAAACGTTGTGACAATGTATTTACCCATTGCATTCAATAATTTTAGTTGAAAAGGAAACATAGAAAAATACAATTCCTAACAATACTTCAAATTACAAAACAAACTTTAAAATTAATTGACTTCTACTGAGGAGTGATATCTTGTGAAACAGGTAATGGCACTTCAATATTCTAAAAAGTAAAAATATTAAATAATTAAAATCTGATGCTAATAAATCAAATTGTGTCCACAGATAATTTAGAATAAATGGGATGAAAAATTAGTAATACTTAGTAAGAAAATTGATCAATTTTCAAAAAACAAAAATGCGTTGAAAAAACTAAACTGTCCTAAAAGAACCCCAATGACCGCGAAATAAATGACTGGATAGACTTTTATGAAACTCAAAGCATAAGACGGTCATCGGATTTGTTCCATCTTTAGGTTTATTACCTTATGCTTCACTTCCAAAATCTATGAAGTTAATTGCATCTTGACAATAAAACAGTGCAAAATAAAGACAAAGTGACGAAAAACTAAGGAATTTTAATTCTCCTTGTAAACTAGCAATGAAAATATCCTCATTTTAATGAACGGAAAATTTACACTTGCCTAACCTTTTTCAAGTTGACAAACTAATATTTTGCAGACTGTATTAAAATGGTATTTTAACTTTATAATGTTGACTGATATCAATCAAAGGTTATTTCAGTCAAAACTTCATGTGTTTTTTTATATTACAATGAATGATTTCTTTGAAAGCATTGCCTAAAACTGATTTCAAAGTTTCAGAAACAAAGCACATGAAAATTCAAAATGAATATTGACCTAAAAAAAGAAAAACCGGATATGGAGGAAAATTTCTTCATGCAAGTGACAGAGGCATGAATTGGTTCTGGAATACCAATGAAATTACTGAAAAATATTCATCTAAAAATCTAATTTCATTTAAAAAAAACCCTTCTCTACTCATGAGCGACGACAAATTTGAAGCATTGAAGAAAAACTTCGTATCACATTTGATTTCAAGGAGCCTGGCTGTGTCACAGAAAAATCAAAGTATGAAAAAATTATCAAGAAACTGAAGTATTCAAAATATCGTGCAACGCAGAATGCTTGATAAAGTTGTCAAGATGGAAATCGGACTAAATACTCAGTCTCAGTCGAAAAAATAGATTGTTCTGAAGGACTTGTAACTACTGCCCAAGTGATCTTTTCTGACCAGGCATTTTACAATTTTCAAAGTGAGATTCTTAAGTGAATACACTCCAAAAGTAATGAGCGGTTTGCAGGAATCGAAGAAAAACTGACTTATTATGAAAAATTCATATGCCAATATAGTTATGGAAAAGTAGCAAGCAAGGGAATCTGAGATTCTGAAAATTATGCGAAGAGCATTGATATCCAAAGCCAAAGCAAACAGGTCCTTTCACCCATGCGCTAGTTATTTCTGTCGATGATGAGTGATTTTTCTACTTCTCAAGTCAATTATTAAAGATTCCTTCTATATTTTAAAACAAAAAGAAAAAATTAGGTTTATCCGTAATAATTGTGATAGATTTAAGGATTCTTGAAAAAAAAGTTTGACTGCATATGTTTTTAGGCAACCTTGAGTGGAAGCGGTTTAAATCTTTTTGCGTATTTTCACGCCTGAAACCATGGCCTAAATTTCCTCTTCCCATAATTCAACATCTACTATATCAGACACATTCAGACACTAAATTACATATATATATATATATATATATATATATATAAATNTACATACATACATACATACATACATACATATATATATATATATATATATATATATATATATAAATGATATTGAAAATTAAACCTTTGATTGTGAGCTTTGCGGAAAATGTGACCGTGAATTTGGAACAGGCAAATCCAGAAGATTATATTTTTCTAAAAAGTTATCTTCAACATACCAACATATTTTCTTATACACTGACCGCTTTTCACGTTCAGCGATAGAAGCGATTTTTAACTCCAATTTCCGCTTTGGAATAATATGACGTTCTCCATTCAACTTTTCCGTATGTGACAACCATTGCTGCTGAAATTCCAGTACCAATGAATTCAATCCACGTGTGTTGCCGTGCACCAATTTTATTAGCTCAGGTAAGCCTAAATATTAGATATTAATAAACTACAAAAAATACAATACATGAAAATTATTTAATTACCAGAATACAAGGAAAACAGTTAAAGTCATGCTAATAATCGGTAAGTTTCATAAAAAGTAAAGCCGAAATGGTTATTAAGTACGGTATTCAACTAAAGCCATTTCAAAGAAACAATTATATATCGGAAACAACTCTACATTTAAAGCACCACAAATTAACGAAATGTTTTTACAATCAATATTTTTTAAAATAACATCACCCAATATCTAAAGCAAATCCCTAAAATTTAAATGAAAAACAAACTCAGTACGCACTATAATGTAACAAAAAAACAACAAATTACTCTTACACTCAAATGTAAAAGAAACACTGAAAAATAAACAAATTAAACATATGTCAGCCCAACGCTACAAAGCTAATTAGAAAATCACATGTGAAATGTCAAACAAAACACCGAACCAATAAGCGTCCTAAAGATCTTCAACCATATTAGTCATGCTATTCTAAGCACGGAGTTAACCAAAATCAGAGTTAAACACGCAACAATAACTCGACAGAGCATGCCAAACTATCGATTGGAAGATTGAATTTTTTTCACGACGACAATTCATACTTTAACAATTCTCTATTTTGTTTAAAACCGAATAAATTACAAGTATGTTGATGACACTAACATATGTAAAAAATATGAGAAAGGTCTTTCTCTGCATGCTCTCACTAGATTTTTTAATAAAGTATGGTATGGAAAAATGGATCAATTATTTACTAAGTAATGACTGAAGTGAAATAAAGTGGTGGTAAAGAAGACCAGCATCACAGTGAATCAATTGCTGCAAATTAATTGGCTTCAACTATATCAGAGAAGCTTACCAATGCAAGTGCTTCGCTTGAACTGAATAACGCAATGCAGCAGTCATTAAATCAATTGAGTACGAATTCGTACTGGTAGGCAGGTCAGGGATAAGATCATGGTAATTACTTTATGCACTTGTCTACAACGATTTTTTTGAGAGCAAATGCTAGTATTTTGATTTCAATTTTACATATCTATTTCAATATAATTATTACCTAAAAATATTACTTACCTTCTTGGGGGAAATTCATTAGCTTGGTGCCTTTTGGAACTTTGGGAGTTTTCTCCAAATGTTCACATGTCTAAATACTTGTAATAAATTTTCCAAATGAGTAAGATCACCTCAAATACAGGAATATTCGGCCCGGGGACGAGGAGTACACCTCGAAACTGTTCGAGAAAAGTGTTGGATTCTCCAGAACTCTCCCAAACACAACCAGTTGCTATTGGCTGTAAACGCTTTCCTTGTTTAGCAAACTGCGCTTCCCACTCCTTAGCCTTCAATTTCAAACGTTCATGATCAGTCGTCTAAACAGTAAAAAATAAATTTTTTCATAGTAAAGTTCTTATAATCATCAATTAAAATTATATTTTAAAGAAAGTTAATGGATAATAATCAAACTAATAAAAATCTATTTACTCCATAGAAACAACATTGCAAGTCAGCATAAAAACCTACTATTCCTACTAAGTTTCTTATAACTATTGGTAAGACACTAGAAGTAAATTATTTAACATTTGAAACTAAATGATCGTATGAAATTCAAAGTTATATACAGTCAACCATCAATTATCCAACGCCTTTTGCGCTTAAGGCATATTCCGCGGAACTCGAGGTGACGTGGTTTCCATGAAAAAATATCGGATAAACTGTGGTTAAAAAGAAAACTTACCTCTTCATCACCACCTTCCTCTTCCGAAAGATAACCATGTGGAACAAAGAATCCGTCATCATCATCGCTTACTGCACCATCATCTTCTTCATGTTCATCCTATAAGAAAGTTAAAAGGGACCCAGATCTGCAGGGTAGGTACAGAGTACATTGAGATAACACCATTTTGCTATCTTTCAACATGAATAATACATTATGCAGCAAGGACCCATTTTTTGAGATAATAAAATTCAAAAATATGATTTAAAAACTGTCAGCAAAACAAGATGCTAAAATTTATTATAAACGACGCCTAATACTTTATTAAATATTTTATTATTTAAAATCAAGAAGCTATAGATCAAATATGTAACATACACTTCACTACATGTACTGTTGAAATCGAAGTTTATTGCAATAAATATCTAGAATTTATAGAAAACGAAGGGCCAAAACACCAAAATCATAGGAAACTAATGAGAAACTGTCAAGTCTGGATTAAAGAAGCAACAATGTTTGAAAATGTAAATCTGTTCACTAGCAACGTTATCCGGGAATCACAATCCATTTCAATTGTAGTATCTGAGACTAAGTTTAAACAGTCAAACAGGTAGAGGAAGCCAAGAAAAAATTGATTGGGGAGATTATTTAAAAAGCAGTGTTCCTTTGATTATGAATCTGAATACATACAGATACAAAACAAGTCATGTGCATAAATACTGCATAGCTTTAAATTTGCACGTCGATGCAAAAATTTTCGCCATTCATTTATATTCTAATCCAGCATCGATTTTATGTAAAGACAATTTGAATTTTCAATTCCAATTAATTGTGTTCTATATGTAATTTAGCATTGGACGTTAAGACTTGTACTTGTTTTTCTTGTTTCAAATATACTATAAATGAATTATAACACTTCTCATTTGAGGAGAATATTTTGTTATTGATACAGATCAATCGATTGACAATCTATCAATAATTGTATATTTTAGAGATAAATTTTGGCTACAGTCAGACATTCTAGTTGCTTTTCTTTTACGAAAATATCGGCTTTCGAAAATGAAAAAATTGACAAGGTAAGTGACCATTTTAAAAAGGGCTACCACACCAAAAATGGGAAGAAAGCCTATCGCAGTTAAAGTTGCGCTATAAGTATCGTTAACAGCGAATTGATGTGTCAACTGATAGCGATATTTTGACTAGAAAGCAAGTTTACACGCATCTGATAACAGTAATTGCTGAAACTCTAGAATGGTATGCTTGGCAAGGCCTGGCCTTCCGCGGAGATAGTGAAGACAATATGAAAAATTCATCAAAAAATCCAGGTAACTTTCTAGCATTGTTTAAAGAAAATTCTAAGGCTGATATTTTGATGGCCAACCACTTAGCATCTCCACTATTGAAAAATGTGCAAAATACTTCACCAACCTTTCAAAATGGCATGATTTCAAGAAACATTATAAACGAAGTTAGTGACTGATGTGGTGACAAGTTATAACACTGAAGTAATGTCAAATTGCATCCGGTTCAATGATGCCAAAAAACGTATCAGAGAAGAGTTAGGCAACGATTCACTGATTCTGCTAGCACTACGGATGCCATTGTTAGGTCTATGGGAAATGCTGGCTTTGACATAGCTTTTTTTGAAAGGCCAAGGATACGCCGGGTTAAAACTGGTATTCAAGCAGGAATTGAAAACATTAACAGATATGTGTCGAACTAGATGGGTTAAGCGTGCTTCTCCTTTTGAGAGTTTATAATAATGGACATTTATTGTTGACCTACGAGAAAATGCCAGACATATCTAAATTTTGAGCGCAATCCAACCTTTGACGCTGAAACTAAGAGGCAGGCAAAGTCGCTATTAAAGAGCATGTGCAACTTCGACAATTTGATCGGATTTGTATTTTTGAACTGGTAACAAAACGAGTGGTATCATCAAAAATGGAGTATCCATAGATAGTTATTGTGCTTATAAATTGATGGATCGATTTATGGGCGAATATCAAAAAATAAGAAAATATAAAATCAATGCTGAAGCATTGCAGACAAAATGAATTGTGAGATGCGTTTACCACGTCGGGCAGCTTTGTTTTTTCAAAAATAATGAATCTCTATTGTTGAAAGAAGAAAAATATCTCAAGTTTCAAAGTGTAGTAATCCCTTTGTTGGATAAGGTTATTGAAAACTTCGTGAAAGATTTTCTGTCAGCAAAATTACAGCATTAACACTGTCTGATACTTCTTGTGCTTGTGGACTTATCAGAGAAGGCCTTAAAAACGAACTTAGTAGCAATGCTTTAAAAATACTACAAAAATCTACCCTCTCCTCATCTTTTGGTATTTAGATTAGATAAATATCGCTCAAATGGTTCGCTGCTAGAGAAAACGGTCTTGAAGTAGCTAATGACATTACTTCCTCACTAACCCATTGTGATAACACATTTTTTCCCAACATATTTATCTTGCTAATCATATGTGGGACTGCAGGTTGAATCTCTGGTAGGACATTTATAGCGTGGGTGACTTCACCACAAAAATAGCTCTGGGTGGCACGAGTTTTTTTTGATAGTCACCATGTATAGATTTTGCATCATTAGAAGCTAAGACAGGCATAGGGCAGAACTTAGCAAGCGACTTCTCCAGGCAATTGTGAGCGAGAACAAACACGAAATCAGAGCATTAAGGCAGATGTATGCTGAATAAATTTGCAAGTCGAGTATTTGAAGTGCTTCAATCACTTAATGACATGTAGGGCCATATTGACCAGCTAATATGGCGAGCTTATTTGTGTCACAGAAGTAGGTTCCTCAGAAGCGATATTCTTCTTCAATAAGAGATTCTGGCAGTTCATGTTTAAATATCTTCACATCCAGCTGAAATTGACTTGCAATTATATTAGAATAAATTCCGTGTGACTATTAAGCAAAACTAAAAGATAGTAAGAGTTAAGAACAAAGGAGAGGCTTGTTATTATTCTAATATCCGTAGACTACACTGCTAGAAATAAAAAAGAGAAAGTGTATTTTTAAAGCATAACTACGCAGTTTTTAATAAACGCAAAATAATAAGTTTACACGTTTACGACAAATACAAAAAAGCTCTTTCGATAACGATTGAAATATAAATGTATAAAATAAAGAATTTTGAGTGTGTTGGAAATGTTGAAACTCTAGCAATGATTTATCAAATTTAATGCAAACCGCAAAACTAATCCCCCATTTATGCAAAACTGGAAATAATTTATAACTCTTCTATATAGCTTTACTCTGTAGGATTAACAAAGAATCTGTTTCGTCCAGAGTTAGTACCTGAACAAAAATTCTAATATATTCTATGAGACTAAGAAATGGCTAAAATTTCCCTGAAACCAGGCAAAAGCTATATTTTGATGACTAAATCGTTCTATATCACACAATAATTATTTAAAGATATTATAATATAACGATGAAATATATACAGACAGTTTTCGCTTACATTTGATTCCAACACTGTTTCCCCTAGTTCCTCTTCGCTGGATGAAAAGTAATCGTCTTCCTCCTGATAATCGATTAGTTCCTAAATAGAAATGTTAGTAATCAATTGAGAACCATTGTGTGAAATAGCTCACTTCATCTTTTCCAAGAGGCCGCCGTCCATTTACGATAGCAGACTTATGCCGCCATGTTCCAATGAAATCATACCAAGTGAAATTTTCATTACAATGACGTATTCTGATGTATTTGCAACGAATAGAAAATTTCCGACTGCCAGTGTTTGTGGGTTGCAACAGAAACTTATCCAAACTTGCAACAGAGGAGAATTCCGCTGTTGTGAATGAGTAGTTTGTATCAATTGGAATGATACTGCTTTCAGATAATGCTTCACATGAATCTTCACAAACACTTCTATAAGATACATTAAAACCAATGAAAATATAGACGTTTTGTGTATTAAATCTTTTATTAACCAATCAAATGCATCAAAATGAGTATATTGAATTTCACCACAAAATTTGTATATTAAGAAAAAAGTTCCTATAGACACTGCGAAACTCAATTACCACAATTTGTTAGAGCCATTTTTCAAAGATTCCTCAATAAAACAAACGAAACGAAAATACAAGTACACATAACACTTTACTAAATTAGCTCGAACTTTTAAAATAAAATTTTTAAATGAAAAAATACTGTTGAAACTATATACATGGAAATTTTACCAGTGAAACTGAAAAATAAAATTTTAGTGGCAAAATATTGATTTGCATAATCAGGCCGCACCCACTGTATATTGTAATTGTAAATTTGAATGCTCAAAGCACGAACGAAACTACATGGCACACAGCACCCGTTGAGTGTTAGAGTCATCTAGGCATTGGACGTATTTCATATGAAGGGATCCTAAGTGTAGCAAACAATGTACAAACACCTTTTAATTTTATAATTCATTATAAATAGGTGAATGGTGGCCATCCTGACGACTATCGATCCATAGGTAGTATATCAGTAGTGGGCACTACGTATATTCGAGATTGAATTTCGATATTAACAAACCCCATAATCTAGGTTTTGTAAAGTTGAAACTTTCAAAAATATAAAAAGCCGAGATCCTTAAATGTCATAAACTATCTACTGCAAAAATTAGGATACAGTTCGACCTCAAGAAGTTGAGAAATTTGCGCTGGCTCTATCAACTATAACCAAAATGACTAACTGGTTCATGCGAACAGGCAATAGTCGATATCACTGACGTAGAATCTCTAGAGGCTCATGGGGCCCGACCCCACTAAAGATTCTTGCAGAAATATATTTAAAACTAAATATTTGAATGGAAAACATCAGTCGAAATTTGAAGTGATTGCATTTTAATATTAAGTTTAATATATAAATTTTCATGTCCATGTACGTCCCAAATCAATTTCAAAATCTATCTAGAAACTTATAGCCAAACAAAGAGCAAGGGCCAGTCGAATTCTATATTCAAGATTCGGCGGTTTGTAAAAATCCATTGTTATGTGATTTAGAATGTGTTCAACTGCTGCGATACTGCCAATTTAATGTTGCATACCATATATAGCCCCGGCTTAAATTGAGCCGATATAAGTGAAAAAATGGAAAACATATCTATTTTCATCTAAAAAGCATTTTTTTATAAATAAGTAAGTCTTTTCCCTTAGATTATATGCAGAGGTGTATAATATTCCCTTGCAATTTTTTCATAAAAAGATATTATTTAATATTTTTCGGATGTAAAATAAATTATTTAAATTTGCTTCTACATATTGTAAATTTGAAATAAAATATTTCTGAATGAAATTTCGTTCCTGGGAGGGATAACATCTTCATTAAAAGCTTCAATAGCCAAGAAGAATATAAGAATATCGGTCTATTCAGAGTTACTGGGAGAAAGTTATTCTCGTGAGCCGTAAAATGTACATCTGCAATCTCAGTATGACAAACATATTGCAAATAAATTATTTATATAGTTTTCTCTAAAAAATATAAAATTTCTATTGAAATATTGCACATTTCTGCATGTATGTATTATTGAATACATAGACATGTATTGCAGACCAAAGATTTTCCAAATTCCTTAGTCTATAATGTTTCTTGGTATTGTATTTCTGTAAACATCTTTAAAACTACAGCAAATTTTTAGTGATTTATTAAAACGAATGATTAAATTGATTAATCTAATACACTGGTCTTTTATCGAAATTTTGAAAGTGGCATTGAATGTTATCATGTTGAAATGTTTTGAAATCAATGTGCATACACTGTTGTTTGTATATGCTAAAATTGTAATGGTTTGTATTGGCAGCATATAACAGCTACAACGCTTACCAAACCCCCATAGCTTTTGGATATCAATGATTCAAATTTTAATTCTAAAAAATGAAAATTTACATACTGTATCACTATAGATATCTTTATTTCACATTAAAATAATGTTGGATTAAAATGAAATTAATGTATTTAAAAAATAATTATGCAAACTTAATATCAGATGGCAAAATTTTGCATGCTACGCCCCCTGGTATATGTAGAAATAATAACTACATATTTATAGATTCAGAATAAAACATTATAGATAATAATATAAAGTACCTTTGAATAACATAAATATGACTCTTGCCAACAACCGCATGTAAATCTAGCTTCTGCTTTCGAGGAAAGGTTCTTTTCTCGGTTTTAGGTTTTCTCGACTTCAATTCATTTAAGAAATTTTCATTCTAAATGAAATAAATGGACACTTAAAGAATTGAAAGTTAGAAATCGTACACTAACAGCACCATTGATGAATGAATCTAACGTCGAGCAGTTGTAGTCATCTACTTTACGAAGTTTAGCCAATTTCATTCCAGGCTTCAGTTCAAAGACAGGGAAAATGCTTTCTTTCGCTTTCTCTTCAATTTTTTCCTGAAAGCAATATTTATCTTACAAATTTTGTTTATAATTATTGAAATTTCTAACTAGATAATTCAGAAAATATATACTTCTGCATTAATATTTGTAGAACTAGAGGACGATGGTAAGAAGAACGACTTAAACTGCAAGCTTTGCCTTTGTTGTAGTTTATTCTTAGCTTCTTGTATCAGCCGTTTTTCTTCTTCTTTTGCTTTCTTCTCTTCTTCGCGCGCTTTTCTTTCTTCGTCCCGAATTCGGCGTTCTTCCTCTTTAATACGGCTTTCCTCCTCTTTTTGTTTACGCTCAAGTTCACGCTGCTTCCTTTCTAATTCTTTTTGCTCCTCTTTCTGCTTTCTTTCTAATTCCTTTTTCTCTTTTTCTGCTGCCCTTTTCTTTCTAAAGTGACTATGTTATATATATATATATATATATATATATATATGGGCGATTCTATTTTTAAATGACATTGTTATTAAATTTTCAATTTGTTCTTTTCAAATTAATAATTGATTTTTTTGAATAACTGATGTTTGAATTTTTCAAAAATATGTACATTTGTATAGGTTGTCAACAGCAACTCTATTTTTTTAGCATTTTTACATGCAGCAAATATAATTATGATTACAGGAAGTTAAATTCTTCCATCTTTCAACAAAGCTAGAAATGGTTAGAATTTTCTTTTTGTACAAATAAAGCAGATTTATAGGCTTAAACAAAATAGAAATATACATATTATATTTGTTTTTCTCACCATAATGAATTATGATAGTTATTCATGTAATGTCCGTTACAAATCAAGTTTTTTATACTACTTAAAAAGATTCGAACACTGGGAGGTTTTCCATTAAGATCTATCTACTATGTGCAGTTTGGGTTATTCCTTACTGCATATTTTATAATTTTCCTTTAATTTTAAATAATTTTAAAAATAACGGACATTACCATATTCAAATCACATTCAAACTTTAATAAATTTAATGTGCTTGGGTTAATCCCTATATCTTGTGGAGTACAGTTACTATGGTAGCAAAACAAATTCGAAATAGAGCCTTGTAAAGGTAGTTTTTCGACAGAAATTATTGTGAAACACTCAAAATAATACTATGGGAAAGCCAAAGTCACCAAAAACACGTATGCGAGAATACAGAGAGAATTAAGCAAAATAAAAAGAGAAATGAAGATAGAAAAAGAAAGCAAGCTATGAGAGTAAAAGAAAAAAAATGGGGTAAGTTCTGAAACAAAGGCACATAGAAAGAAGCTTAACAGGCAGAGAATTGCAAACTTTCGTTCAAAAAAGAAAATCAAATTTGAAGGTCAGGAAAATACGGGTTATTCTACTAAATCATCTCTTTGTAGGGCTGTCTCTAGAGCCGCCAAACTCTTGCCAACGAGTCCTAGGAAAAAGATAATTAACAAACTTGCCCAAAAAGCTGGAATAATAAAGTCGACCACAAAGCCTAAAAAGTAATAAGCGAGGACACCAAGGGAAAGGTTCAGAATTTTTATTTTCTAGGCGATAATTCAAGCCAAGCTCCGGGTAAAAAAGACTATGTCACCTTGTAGAAAGACGGTGGAAAGGAAAGAGATCAAAATCTTCATCTTTACTACACAATCAAAGAAACCCATTCATTATTCTTACATGACCACCCAGATGGGAAGACAGGAAAGTCAAAGTTCGCACACCTTAAACCTGCCAATATATTTCACCAGTCGGAAACCCCAAAGGATGCATGTCTATGCATTCATCATGAACATTTTTCTCTGTTATGTGAAGCTTTGTACAAAATCATTCCAAGTTTCCCAGTTTAATTCAGCAGTTTCATATCTAACCTAGTATGTTCACCTGATTCTGAAAAATGCATGATGGGCAATTGTGATAATTGCTCAAATGATAAAGCAGGAGCATGGTTGGGCAGCTTTATTGAAGGAGATGAAGACAAAGAAGTGTTGTGGTGTGAGTGGGTGAGAGAAGTAGAGAACAACGAAATGGCTCACCCAAGAAGTTATTCCTCTAAGAAAGCTGATAAAAGCAAGAACTCCTCAACAAAACAAACAAAAAAAATTTGCAGGGCTGGGACTAATACAATAAAGCTAAACATTCTTGTTAAGCAATTCTCATTAGTGATATTAATTATTATATTAAAAAATTATTAAAAGTTAGCAATGATTGCCAGATTAGACAAATTGCTTACTTAAGCAGTTTCGCTAAATGGCAAAACATAAATTGTCAATACTGTCACATAACTTAAAATTTGCTAAGGTTTTATCATAATTTTAGATTTCAATTAATCTGGATTAGAGAGCGTGGATGGCAACGAATAAAAAATATGAGAAAATAATTGATTTCAGATTAAATAATTTCATTATTACTGTATAATATAAATTTAATTATGTAAATATTAGCAAAGTACTGAGACATCCGGATTAAATAACGTTTAGGATAATAGCGTGATAATAACATTTCTGTACATAATTATTATAAAAAAGCACACAAACGAGAAATAAATGAAAAAAGCGCGAGATATAAATATAAAGTATACAGAGAGCGAGTTTTTAGCACCTTTTGTAGAGAGCGAGAGATATATATATATATATATATATATATACGTGAAAATGCTACTGAACAAATGCCATTCCGTTTGAATATATTACAAAGAAAAATGCTTTAAAAAGATTAAAACCTCAGTTCCTCTTGCTTTTCTGCCTTTTCCTTCTGCTGAATTAATTTCTGCTGCTCTCTTTTTTGTTTTTGTTCTAATATTTGCCGTTTCCTATCATCTTTTTCTTTTAACTAAATTATGTTTTGCATGCGTTTTAAATGCACCAAATGCTTACACGTTTTAGTTTTTCTTCGGGTGTTAATTTCTAAACAAAGTTATTCCAAAAACAAATCAAAACAGGACTCACGATACGGGGAGTTTTCTTAACTGAATTCTAAACAAAGAAATCAAAATATCAAAAAACTACAAATACCGGCGTAGAGACTTTGTTGGATAAAGTTCCTTCCTCGGTCTAAAAATAAAATACATAAAACATATATATTTCGTTGAGGAGTAGTGTAATACAAGCGCAAAAGGGCTAAAATTTAAATTTGTAAAATCGCAATATTCTTTGAATCAATAAGTAATATTTAATGTAATATACAGTTTAATCAAATATTTTATATGAAGGGTTCTAGGTAGACTTGACGGACAATGGTCGATTTAATTCATGGAGCTCCATGATTATATTCACTTGACATAGGCCAATTCCTCATCATAAATTAATTAAAACACGGTGTGATTTATTGTGTTTAAAAAACTTGTTGGTAAACTAACAAACATAGGCTGTTTTGACTGTTCACTCATATATATATATATATATATATATATATATATATATATATATATATAAACATACAGATGTAATTTTCAACACATTTTTAATCACATATTACAGCTTTTTCCAAGCAAATTTTGAATAATTTTTATTCCAAAAGATAGTAATTTAAATGAATGATTATAATATTTGAAATTCATTAAAAAAGATTAAATCTGTGAATAAACCCAATTTTATTAGTTAATTAAAATGAAAAATTTAATTGGATTGCATTTTAATCAACATTTAACGCTTTCATTGCATGGTGCCGCGTGCCACGAGGGGCGATCGAGAGCAAAGTGAGAGTCGCTGAAAAATATTTGAAGATTAGCAAAAATATAAAATTGCTGCTTGACAACCAGAAATGCATGCAATCCCCCAATAAATCACTAAAGCACTCTGAGGAACTAAAGCAACATTGGTTTGAAGGATTGAATTATTTAAATACATTCTTGTATGTACGAGCTTATGAATGACAATGACGCTATAAATGAGTATATTCCGCGAATTGTCTGTGTTTATATAAAGAACGCTAGTATGCTCTTAATCAATCTACATACACTGATTAGTAGTGGCGCGTTTAAGATTTTTAAAACGGGGAGCTGACACCTTTTTTGCTTACACAAAATGCAATCGTCTGTTTTTAGCAGCAAATCGATTGAAAATATCTTAAATTAACGTAAACTATTTTCAATTTTGAGGAAAAAACATTTTTCTTAAGGGTTTGCATTTGGCCCCAAAAAGGAGGGCGGCCGCCCCTCCTAAACGCGCCACTGCTGATTAGCATAAACCAGTCTTCTAAGAAGCATTAGCTTGACATTATATCATCTCAAAAATAATGAGATTCTGCAAAGAAACAAAATAACACTCATCAATGAAATTAATCGTTTTTGAATGACACACACGATCATGATATTTTCTAAAGTGAGTTTTGTTACAAAAGGGAATTTGAAAGATCCGAATTCCCAATCTCTCTTTGCGTTCAGACCTACAACTTTGTTCACAACTTTTTCATTAGATTCAATAATTTGTAATTCCTAATAAGGGCAGGAAAAAATGCGCAGATGTTTGTTTGCCATAGGGGATTTCAAGATTGAATTGATCTAAAGACGAAATTCTAAATGTGAATTATTTTCATGAAAATATTAATTAAAATTAAGAGTTTGTGTAAATTGTGAGCGATCTCTGTTACTAGAATAAATAGATATAAACGTATATTATTATATAAATACATAATACATAATTTTAAAACAATGCTGGGCAAAACGATATATTTAAGGATGTCTTAGGTTAAATAACCGGTACCAAAGGCAATTAAACAAATATTTTCGATGTATTTTTACTCGAACAGCGACCAATTGACACAGTATCGGTAGGGTAGTATACAGTTAATGTTTTACAGTACAACATCGACTGCTTGAGCTTGGGATATCAGGTAGTGACAGTCTTTTTGTTTCTTTAACGATTTGTTTTATAAATTTGTTTGTAAAGCGCTATTCAGATTTTTTCGATCTTCAGAATCTACAAAGAATTGTGACAAAACTCAAAAATTGAAATTTAATAGATTCATTTCTAAAGAATCGATCAAAATTTAAAAGTTCAAAATCGCTGCACCTAACAATTATATGGGCGGTAAAATAATAAAGACAATTTCTTCTAGTGCTATACTCTTTAAATGACTATTTTGAAGTTTAATAATCACTAGGTAAAGAAGTTTTTCAGAGTGAAGAATGCGCAAAATGGATCGTCTCTACTAGAGGTTAATTAAAATATTACAAACCGGCATAACTTTAAATGCAATTTAGTAAACATTAAGGGCCTTAAAAATTTAATTCTGATCTAGTATTCGGAAATTTTAATAGAATGTTAACAAGTAACACAAAGCTATCTGTGAGATTATTGCTCTCATTGACAGACTTAATAAAAATTGTATCAATTGCGTTACTTTATCGATCGACTATATGCTTATTATCGTGAGCAAATAATGCGCGAAATGGATACCGCACACTAGTTCGTAATAAAAAGAATGCCTGCAAAACCCACCGGAAGTAATAAATTTACAGCACGAGAGTTAATTGAGTTATTCTTTAGTTTATAACAACGCAGAATTTGTTTTGAAAAGTTAACAACAAATTTTTTGCATTCACACTTGAAACCTAATTATCTTCCAAAAGTTGTAAGCCAAAGTAGAATCGATGCAACTATGAAACCATTGCTGACAACTTAATTAAATTAGAAAAAGTTGTACATGTGAACGCTACTTTATGAAGGATGATGCCATCATTTCAAAAATAAGAACTTTTATTCTCAAGGAATTATTTTCGGATTTCAATAAATTTTGTCCACCAAAGATATGAAATTGTTTATAGATCATATTATAAAAATGAATTAAAACTCACAACAGGCACGTTTTCTTTTTGTTTATCCAATGAAGCCTAAATTGTTGATAAAGCTAAGTTAAGTAACAACAACTACCTTTGTCTCTGAAAGAACTTCAATTTCACTCTCCATCTGACTTCTTTCTACAAGGATGAAATAATGTAATAATCTAAAACAATTTCAATTGTTAGAAAAATAACATATAATTGGAAATTAAATACGGAACCGATAAGACAAAATAAAAAAAAATTCTAAGTGATAATTAAAATCTGCACCAATGGCTAGTAAATGAAACTTTAATTTAGTAGTCTTTTCGTTTTTTATACTCTGTTAATGAAAACGTTTGAGGATAGAGGTAATTGCTAATGGAAATGCTGGAAAGTCGTTAATTAACACTAGAACTACCGGCGGTGTCAATTGACACCTGAGCCTTACTTCTCTATCGTTTATTCTTGTTGTATGATATTTATAGGTAATTGCTTTCAGGCCTGTGAATGAATAATGATGGGGTATATATACATGGTATATATTAGATTGTAACGTTAAAAGTTTTTGCTGTGGACACTTGTACCCCAAGAACTACCAACGGTGTCAATTGACACCTCAATATATTCGGCTACTTTTAGATGCTTATCTATCAAATCTTGTGAGTGAAATGCAAGATTTGTCTCTCATATATACACACATTTCATGACAGCAGTTTGCCCTGTAAGCATCTTGGGGAGTTATCGAATGAGCGTGTATCATTGTGAGCCAATCAGGATCGACGATTAGTCGTTAGCGAGCTGTTGATGCAAATACTGTATACTCGCTATCATCTTGCTGGTGTGCAGTACGATTCATGTCGAGACCTCGCAGATACACGGCTCAGAGAGCTCTTGAAGTACTATCGCAATACAATGAAAGCGATACTGATTCGGAAAACGAGGAAATACCAGAAGATGTGAGACAAGAACTAGATCAAGCTTCAGAATATAATGGTAAGACATGCTTCAATATTTGATATGTTGGGCGATATACTAAAACCGATTTTCTTTTTAGGAGATAGCGACCAGTACTCGGCGAATAATTCAGAAGAAGAGGAAGGTGAGGAGATGGAGATCGAACAAACTCAAGCTGAAGAATCTTATGTTGCTCGTGATGGTACTACTTGGGTGAGACTGTCTGGTAGGCCTAGTGACTTACACACACCAGCTTCGTCTTCTTCCGAAAACATTATTCACACTGCACCAGGTCCATCGAGCTCTTCTAGGCGCAAAATAAGTAGTGTGATCACATCATTTCTCCAAATAGTAGATGAAGCGATGTTTAGAAAGATTCATGCTTGTACTGTTGCTCATGCCAGATCTGCGAATGACACAAAATTCGAAATTTCATTGGAAGACATTTATTCTTTCGTAGGTCTGCTCTTTGCAAGAGGTGTCTTTATTGCAAAGAATGAGCCACTTGATTCGTTGTGGTCAAACGAGTACGGTAGAAACATATTCAAGTCTACCATGTCACGAAATAAATTTCAGTTTATAATGAAACATTTACGGTTTGATGAGAAAAGCACACGCTCAGAGAGGCGTCAAACTGATAAATTTTGTCCTATTAGAGAGTTATGGACGCGATTTGTTGAGAATTCCCAGTCAGCTTTCAATCCTTCAGCTGAGCTAACCGTAGATGAACAATTATTTCCAATGAAATCAAGGTGCCCATTTATTCAATTCATCCCTACCAAACCCGACAAATATGGTTCCAAGTTCTGGTTATTATGCGACGCAATTGAAAGATACATCTATAATGCTCAGCCATACTTAGGCAAGGTTGAAACTGAAAATCGTCGAGGAATGCAACTTGGAGAGTTTGTTGTGATGAAACTTCTCGAAAAGTATTTCGGTGGAGGCTATAATGTCACCACAGATAGTTTTTTCACTAGCCTCTCATTGTCAAGGAATCTTTTGAGCAAAAACATCACCCTAGTTGGAACGATGAAGTCTAATCGCCGTGAAATTCCTCCGGTGTTGCATCATGAGAAAGAGAAGCCTGTCAAAACTTTCTTGGCTGCCAAGGTTCCATCTGAGAAGTCTTGTCTCTTTTCGTATAAAGCAAAGAAGGACAAAAATGTTATCTTATTGTCTTCCTTCCATTCTACCGCATCCATGATAGATGATGTCCCAGAAGTCATTCGTTTTTACAATAATACCAAATATGGTGTTGACACTGTCGATCAAATGGCAAGACAGTACAGCACCAAAAGTTCTTCTCGTCGCTGGCCTTTTCAAATCTTTTGCAACATGCTTGATCTTGCCGCAATAAATTCACACACACTGTTCAAGGAAGTTTGCGGTTCGAACATGAGCAGGAGAGACTACCTGATCACCATGGCAAACGAGTTGATTGCACTATCTCCAAAACCAGAGATAAAAGCTAGCAAGACTCCAAAACACACAGAACAATCGAACAAACGCGTGAAATGTAGACTGTGCAAAATAAACTGTACACGTTCTTCGTGCATTCACTGCGAAAAGTTTGTATGTGGATCATGTACGAACATTGTATGTAAAGAGTGTTCCTAGATTATCAAATGTATTCCATTGGTAGAATAGAAACGTGTTCTCATTTTTCTATTGTGTGGTTTTGTTTTTTATCAATGCATTCAACCGGGTTTATAAGTATACATGTTATCATAATTTACCCATATGGATTTCAAGAAAATATGATAAAATATCATTTTACAGAAGAAATTCGTATTAATTGCATGTATTGAGTACTCAGTAAATTGCATAAAAGCAGCAATATCTGGGAAAATATGTTATAGAATTATGTAAAATACAACTAAGATAAATGTCCCAAAGATATAAAATGAAATCATACTTCTATCTAGATTAAAAGCATTAGGTGTCAATTGACACCTCATGGTAGTTCTTGGGGTATAAAAATCATGGTAGTTCTAGTGTTAAATGCGAAGCGGAAGTATTTTTTAAGATGTTTAAGCACTTTCTATACATTTTATTTAAGATATGCATATAATTTCTTAAATATTAAAACAAAAATCTAATGCTGTTCACGCAGAAAAACATCGTTAAGCAGATGGAATTCAAATTGATATAGCAACAATTAAGAAGAGCTCCACCCACTCTGATGATGTTGTCACAAGAAACATCGCACCCTTCACTCGTTTTTCAATTGTTATAGTATATCAAAAGAAAAGTCAATATTACTGAAAAGGTTTACAGACACTTTAATATTCAACATTAGATACGTTCTCCAAGGATATATTGAAGACGTTTCATCCCAATCATATGTTGGAATCATGTTACATAAATTCTGCAACCTTATCAAACGCTTTTCAAAAATCAAAATACATAGCAAATACGGTGCGATTTTGATTCATGTTCAAATGAATATCATGAAGAAACATCAACAGTAGTTTTTCATAAAACCTTGCCCCGATGTCATAAAGCAGTTTTAAGCTTAACAGCAGCTGTGACTGTTAAAGTCGCCATCAATATTCAAAATTTTAACAGAGGCTGTGAGTTCGCTGTTGAATTTACCGTCAATAACGTTCTCTGTATCTCTGTTTAATTGATTAAACAGTTGAAATGAATATAATTTTCTCACTGTGACGATGTGGAGAGTGGAAGCAGACGTACACTTCTCTGGATCCATTAGCTTATATGAGTGACATTGATTATATTGATAGATATCGTCTACCCAAATCTGCCGTGTTTAATTTATCTTGTGAATTGGAACCATATCTTCCAATGTTGCTCATGGAAATCGATAATCACCTTGTTTTCTTCACTGGAGAATGCTTGTTGCCTTGTTATTTAGTGAAAATATGAACGATAAATTCGTAGAGAATTAAATCTAACGTATTTTTTTTAATTTTGATTTTTTTCAAATTTTGGGGATTTCAGTGTTTTCAGCTTGAAAAACTAACCCAGAAAATGTGTTTCTTTTGTTGAGAACTTGTTTTTAAAAAGTGATGTAAAGTCAAATTGCTTCAGCATTTATAGTAAAAACTGAAAACTTAATTGAATGCTTATTATTTATTGGGTCCAATTAGATAAGATTAATTTAAATTTCAGAATCAAATACTTTAATCAGTAACAGTGGTAAACTATTTAGCATATTAGTCCTAGCATATATGCACCAACAGTTTGTTTTTAGTTTTTCTAAACTTCAGAGAAGTGAAAATTTAAAAATTGACATGCAACACGCTCATTACTAAATATTAATGCAAAAGTTGTCGTCCTCTTGTATTATGTCATTTTCCCAAACGTCTTATTAGAAAAGGAGTATTTTGTTATTACAAAATTTTACTAATTAATTTATTTCCTAAAAATAAATTTTTGCAAAAAATATTACTTATTAAATTTAAACAAATGAAAGACTTAGACAAAAATTAAATATTCTGAAATTATGAAAAGGTGAAGATATGATGCAAAGCTGAAAATATATATAACTTATGTATTAAAAGCAGTGTATTTACAGAAAAGATTTATTTAAAATGTCCTAATTCTTGTATCTCTTGCAATTGAAGTAAATCATAATAAACTGCAGCAATGTCACTCTATTTGCGATTTTGACCCTAATGGGCTTGAAAGTGAAACTGAGAAAATGACGTCAGAAATAGGTCAAGTCATAACACGTGATATCAACATGTTGCAGAGACCATATTTTCATGTTTTATAGCTGGAATCGTCCTCTTTTGACAATCAGCGCATTTCCAGTCATAAACAGTAATTATATATGTTCTATATCAAATTAAATACCTTATAGTATTCATATGTAGCCATAATATTCCCCAAAACCTTGTAAATTAACTGTAATGTTTGCAGAAGTAAGTTCACTTTTCCATAGCATTTCCTGGCACTCTGACCCACTCATGCCTTGCATATGAAAGTTGTACTGAGGGGCTGTTTTGCAGAGTCAAGTATACAGGGGGAGAATATGACCATATATTTACTGTACCAGGGATGGACCAAAATCCTATTGTTTATATAGCAGAATTATTTCAAGATGGAATAATAATTCTTGAGAATGAAAGAATTAATGCTAAGTCACACTGCTTCTGAAAAGGGCATAACTTAAAAAGATCTAGCTAAATAGGATTGTATGTGTCACATGTGTATCTGCCAGGTTTGTTTTCAAAGAGACTTATAGTGACCTTGGAGGGAATTGATAGGATAAACAGGGATCTGGGATTGGGCCATTTCAATTCCTGGAGATCAGGGACCTATTCTATTTCTTGGGATTAGGGATTGAGCGATTTTTTTGGGATTGGGATTGTCTTTTGTAATTCATTGGGATTGAGATTTGCTTTTATCAGTTAATTGGGATTTGGGATTAGTATATTCTCTGGGACTAGAATTGGCCTTTTTTTAGATCTTTGGGATTTTTTGTTAGATTGACTCAACTGATAAAATAGTATAACATATTTATTGCTTATACATTTTTTTTCTTATTTATTTCAGTTATGGATCCAAAGGTGTCTTATTCTAAGAAAATTGATAGTAAGCTGGTCCAAATTCTATCCAAGATTGAAGAGGATTGCAACATTTCTCTGGAAGAAACAGAAGAGAATGTGCTGGTGAGAGATGCTGAATCTGAAGGTAGTGATGATGAATTAACTCTGCATTTGTCTTATTCAGAGAATGAAGGGGATCAAATTGTACTTCAAGCAATGCAAGTTGATAATCAGGGTATTGAATAGAGAAAAGAAGATCAGGACTTTTTTGCACAGGTAAGATTTTGAAGAATTATTTTTTTTAGAGTTTTTACCTATCCTTGAATAAAAAGAATCTTAATGTGAGAAAATTTATGGTTCACTTCTTCAGATAAAAAATCTGTATAAGACTGTTTTTATAATTTCAAATTGAGAAGTTTCACAGTGAAGGGTGTGGGTGCCAACAAGTTTACCATGATACAGCTGGTTGTGATGTTATTGTAGAGTCACTCAGGGAAATTTTGTGATAATTATCTTTTGATTGTATCTTTGCAATGACATCATTTTGATACAAAGTCTTATTTTGCTTTTTGTTTACAAAACAATTTAATGTTGCCTCAATTAGGTGCTACATATTATTATTGCTCAAATTGAATTGTGACAGAAATCCATGACATGATTATTGTATTATCTTTAGTTGTAAACAAAGACAGGTAATAATTTGAATTGTATAAATTGAGCAACAATGTAGAGAATGGTTAATAGATTTTGTCTAGCTTCAACTGCACTACCATTTATCATTTATTTTACTTACTTCTTTTTTCAATATGCAAATAACTGTGTAAGTTAAGGCAACAATTTGGGAGTACTCTCCTCAAGTATTGGCATGACACATAGTGTCTAGAGATTCATCTAGCCCAAATTGTGGGTCTTTTAGGTTATGTATACAGCTATGCATAGGGAAATAATAAACCTGTTGTTCTATTGCAACAAGTACATGCACCAATAACTGATTGCACTGTGATGATTTTATACTGTTGGTTAGAATGAATGCATGGTAATTACATGCTATTATTTAGTGAGATGAGAGATAACAATGCAAATGAGATGTTTATTTTTAGCAATGAGATAGATAATAAAATGTGAGACAATTAGGGTAGCACCATTCACGCATGTTAAGCACTTCTCCTTATGGATATTGCTTTAGCTGGAAGCCATATGAATTGGTCATCTTGGATGTCATCTAAAAATTCTTAGTTACTTGATTGAATTACCAATGTTTATTTTAATAAATTCTCTCTGTTAATTTACTGGAATCAGGGTTGTTATAATAAGGTCACTACCACAACCTTCTGCCATGACAATGAGTTCAATAATGTAATTAGAGTGCCTGCCTGTGATTCTACATTATTGGTAGTGATCAAATAATTGAGATTTCTCCCAGATATGAAGAAATGACAATCACAGATAATAAAATGGTCATTCTGAGTCACATTGAGTTAAACCAAGTAAATGATGGAAAAATTAGATGACATAAATCAAAAGAAGTGAAAAAAGGCCAGAGGAAGTGGGGATATGTCTCATATTGGTGTTGTGGCCATCAGCTGTGGAGAACTACATTTTTATTCCTATGTAGAGTGCCAAAATCAACATATGTATGAGTTAATGTATAATGTTTTAATTACAATAATATTAATAATGTTCCACATGCCACATGACATCAGATAATTTTATTTATTTTTTTAACCAAATATATATTTTAGATACAAGAGACTTGTAAAACAGTATGATCAGCATGGTGTTCATCTGGTTAGCAACAAGAACACAGGATTTTTAGCTCTTTAGGTCCATTTTTGCAGATAGGGTCACAGTTTTTGAATCCACAAAACATTTATTCATTTCTTTTATAAAGAGGAATTAATAATCAGGATTGGAATGTAAGATTACATATGTTTCATGCTACTAAATTCCAAATATTTTTTTAGAAAATAATTAAGTTATTTAAAGGTTGTGACTTCAGCTCAATATTCATATACAATCAGAATTTACAAAACATAATTTTTATACTGTCATAAGCTAGTTTTAATTGACAGTGATTACCATATGTGTGTTTAATAAATAAATTTCTAAAAACTAATTGAAATTTTCTAAATTGTTTCTATATTTGAATATTAGGCTGACCATGAATATCTAGTTACAGTCAAAACCCTGTTTAATGTTCTATTTGACTGTTTTTCAACATATGTATTTATTTTATAATAGAAGAGATTTGTCCTATAAGAAATATGTTGATACTAATCCTACCAAATCTTTTGCTGCAAGATTTGAAACCATATTTATATATTTTGACCTATTATTAATCATACACATTTCTCTATTAAAGAACTCTTTAGCAATATTCCTAAAGAATAATGAACATATTGGAATTGGACAAAGAATTTCCCTAGCAAGAAGGGTGTGATACATGTATCACTGGACTTAAGAGTGAAATATCTTAATAAACATTGGGGGTGATACCAGTTTAAACATAAGCATTAAATAAATTCAATTTATTAAATTCATTGTACCTTCACCAAGAGCACATACTAAATTTTCTTAAATATATTAGTAACACTTTTATGCATCATCAATAAAGAGGTTGTTGTCAAGCTTAAATTTTAGAAAATAAATCAATTAGTACCTTATTCATTAGGACATAAAACACTCAATTATAATTTTAAATGAGAAAAAATCAATGCACATAAGGTCTGTGTTTTGGCATGCTTCCAAAATAGTTTTTAATTCTTATATTTTATTTTTAGCTTAATTAATGTAAATGATTTTATTAAACTTATTTTTTATTCAACTTTAAATTGCATTAACTAAATGATTTGTAGTGTATACTCACATAAACTAAGTGTTCCAAAAATTTAATAATTAGATTTTTGTTATTATGATATCAAATACCAACAATGTGACATTGTAGTAGAAATATAAATAGTATATTGAATTATTGTACATTACCAATAACTTTTTTATATTCATCATTTAGTGGAGGAGAGTGCAAAGTTACACCCTACTTATTGTAGAGTCACTCAGGGAAATGTTTATTTATTTTATTTATTAATGGCTATTTTTGTTTTGCTATAATCATAGTGAGGTCACTGTGATGTAGTATCAATTTCAAGAGCAGTTTTGAATTAAAAATATTGACCCCTTAATAATGTGTTATATGTGCTATTGCTCAATAAAATTTGCAAGGGAAACCAAGATGCTTGATTTGTAAACAAAACCAGGTAGTTATTCTTAATTTGTATAAATACTGAAAAACCATTGCTGAGAAGTTGAAATTGATTGTATTTCTCTGAAACTGCATTTGCTTTTTCTCTATCTTTTTATAATATTTTAACCTAATTGTTATGATTTATTTGCTTAAGTTTCCTGTGACAATTTGGGAGTTACTTCTCTAATCTAAGGACAACAACTTGTTCCTAGACAAAGGCAGCCCAAATAGTGGACCACATTAGGTTAAGGATACTGCTACATGTAGTTATAATAACCTTATCTTTCAAATGCAACAAGAACAGGCACCTATAATTTATGACACTTTGGTTAAATTATGCTGTTGGCTAGCCAGAATGCATGGTAATTACATGCTATTTATACATGAGCTTAGACCTAAGTAAATAACTGAGATGGTTTATTGAGATAGATAATAATATGTGAGACAAATAGGGTAGCACCATTCAAACAATTTTCCAAAACTCTCATCTTGGATATCACTCTGTGTGATGCCATACAAATTGGTCATCCTAGATTCTTTATTCTCCTGCTTGGTGGATCTAAACAGTTACTAGTTACATGGATGAATTACCAGTTTTTCTATATTTTTGCTAGAACCAGGGCAGCACTACATGATGGTCACTCTTGCAACCTTCTGAAATGACATTAAGTTCTTAGTACCATTCACCCTAGTTCATGCCCTTGATTCTACATGGTGACCCTGATGTGATCCTGAAATGTCACTGAGCTTTGCTTAAAAGATATTCTTAAATTGTTTTGGTTATTTTTTGTCTACTTAATTTTGTCTCTATTATGCATGTTGGATTTTTACCAAACACCCTATTTGCTTGCCTGCTGTATTGCCTAATTATTTTGTTCTAGTAACTAGTGTTGTTGCTTGGTCATTGGACATACTCCCAAATTATTATGGATTTTTCTGGAATTTCTTGTTTTTCTTTACTCTTGTTCTAGTTTAATGGATACTAATAATAATGTTGTTATTTTCTTCTATTTTGACTCCCTCACAGAGCATCTCTTGTGTGAGCTTTGGTAGCAAGAATGCTACCCCTTGTACTGTTGGATTGTTAGTTAATTTATCATTACCTACTCTCCCCCATCAAACTTTTTCAGTAAACTGTCAGCAGATTCTCAACACTGCCACAGCTCAACCAATCCCTTCTTGTCAATATGAGGTTCATACCCCATACCTGGATACCCAAATGTTAGAAATTGAACATTTGAAGAAATCTCTGTCTCAGCAAGTGGCACTGCAAATGGAATGTGAGCAATGCCTTGAATCTCTGCAAACTGAACTGAACACCCAGACTATTGAACATCAGCACTGGGAACAATGAATGATGGAAGTAATCACATTGCTGGAAATGCAAATTCATGAGCTAGCTTCTCCAGTCATGGCTCTGACAGCACCTGCTCATGAAGAAGAACCACTTCCTCCTCACTCTTCCACTTCAGCTGAATATATTACTCAAGTTGTACTAGAAAAGTTTTGGAAGCTTTTAGCAAAAAATTCACTAACAAAGTAGCTCAGACAGTATCTTCCCAATTTTCAGATGTTTCTAATCCCCTCTTGGTAAATTCCATGATGCCCAAGCACCAATCTGTGCTCCTGTAAGTTGCAACCTGACATTCACTCTGTCTGCCCTGACACATGTGTCTACATTAGCCACTGTAGCCATGCCTAATCTCCAACAAGGACTGTGCTCTCTGAGTGCAACCTCACTTCCTATGGCACCTGCTAACACCACTGTTGTACTTACTGCTTCTGAACAAATTGTGCCTGGATTCAGCTATCCAATTACTCCAATCAGGTCTGCTACAACTGGCCAGCCTTGGTTTAATTGGTTGATCCTCTCTTCTGAGCCCAGTGGCAATGAATATTTCAATTGGAACTCTGTCTTGCCCAAGTTAATGGGCTGAATCAGTGAGATCTCCCAATTATTTGATGAATGGTTTTTCCTCTTTGAGCTTACAATGAAGCAATACTGCACCACTCAAGGCACTGCTGTTGTTCCATTCCCTATGTACCTGCAAGGACTAGCCTATGACCATTGTATGATGCTGGACTGAGAAATGAAAATCAACTATCAACTGTTGATCACATAGTTCAAAGATCACTATTGTGCTCCCCACATCAAGCACCAATATAAAACCCTGTTGTGTGAAATGTTATTGAAGAAGCAAGAAATGTGTGGAATTATATCACTCAAGTTGAAAGGTTGAGTAAATTGTTTTTGGAGTATTCTCATCATTGCCTTTTCTCCTACATTTGCTGAGGATTTCCCTATAACATCCACAGCTGCCTTGATCTGAAATGTGACTCAGAGGACAATCTCCATGTAATAATTAAGAAAGCTATTAGTGTGGTGTAGCTTATCTTCAACTCCAGTCAAATTGACAAAGATGTAAGAGAAATGAGAATCTAAACAGAGCCCTCTGAGTAGGGACCCCCTCCTTAAAAAGAAACTCAAAGCCTCTGCTGTATGATGTTACTGGTATGGCTAGAAGGGCCACCTCAAGAATACTTGTAGTGGCACCATCCAAATAATAGCAGATGGAAATGGACTCATGATTGATGAACCTGACACAGAAAGTCAGCTAAATAATCTCATTGAATGATTTAAACTAACCAGAGCACCACCTCCTGAAAACTGAGTGCAGGATGTTCTCATGATCACTAGAATGATTTCAAAATGTAATACCTATTGAAATTAAAGGAAGTATTATACATGCTAATGTAGAGTCACTCAGGGCCTTTGTTTATTTTTATTTGATTTTAGACACTCTCCAATTAATTTGGTGCTATTTAATTTAGTGATTTTATTAATTTGTGATTTTTTCAAAGTTAAGTTTCAAATTTAGTAATTGTCCCCTCAAGCTATTGATTACATGTCATTGCTTGTTTAATTTGTGAGGGAAACAAGCAAACTTTTGTAAAACAGTAAATATTTACCTTCTCTTGTAATAAAGAGGGAACTCAATGTTATCAAACGTCAAATAAATTTCATTCTCACTGGATAACATTTGCTCTTTCATTATTTTATTATCTTCTAACCTTTTTAGCTTGGTATGAATTTTATAATAATGCAATTGTAAGATCTGGTGATAATGTGGGAGGAACTCAGCTGTGCATGGGGTGATAACTTGCTCCATGACAGATGTGAGCCCATATTGTGGTTGCTTTAGGCTATGTATAGGCATAGGAAATATAAGAACTACTACATCTATCAATCAAACATGCACAAACTATCACACAATGTGAATATACTATGCTGTTGGCATGCACAAATACATGGTAATTACACGTTATTTAATATCTCTATTACATGAGCTGAGAAGATAAACACTGAGTTAAATTGGTTTTATTGAGCTAGAAATTACAACTTGAGACACCTTGGATTGTAAGGATGGATTCTAATAACTTGGCTTTGGTGAGATGCTGTGTGAATTGGTCACTACTTTAAATGCCATTTTGGAATTACTTTTTTCTACAATGAAATTGGTGAACTACTGATCTTCATTTGTTTTTTAGAGCACATGTTGCTCTTGGTGGTGGTAATCTTCTGCAACCTTTGTACCACTGGAGCTGCTAGATGAACTCATGATTCTACACTACTGTAGAGACCAGAGTGTCCACCTCAATCATCAGTGATGAGTGCTGCAAGACCCTATGCATGAGTCAGGATGAGCTAGATCCCTCTGCAATTTGTCTAATAGATGCATCTAGAAATAATATTTCTTTAAAGGAAAGGTCTGCAATGTTGAGCTAAGAATCAACAAATATATCTTTCATGTAGATCTTGTTGCTGTTGGCATCTTTCACCAACTGCTGTCATATAAAATCAACTTGGGCAGTGATTTTCTTGAGAGAAATGTCTGTGTCATTGATTATGGGAGCAATACCATCTCAATCAGAGACAGTGAAATTTCTAGCCAGCTGACAGTGATCCCTGAGTGAGAAATTTTTTCAATCTCACTGATTCCAATATCATAGAATCTCAGCACTGGACTAGAGCAACTGTGTACACCAAAAGCTGATACAATGGGGATGTTATGATCACATTGCAAAAAGATAGATATCATAAAGGAGTAAACTTCTCAACTGACTCATGCCACATAAAATATGGGAAGACTTAACAGTTCTAAATTCCCTATTTTCCTTGATCATGAGCACATTGAGATTATTGCTATACTAGTCTGTGTGGAGAATGTCACTACATCATGTATACTGATTTTCACAGCTATTCATGACATTGATGACCCACAGAATACAGTGAGGATCCCACCATCTCTGCTGACTCTCATAAAAATTTAGATGCCACAGAACAACAATTTTTAATTCATCTACTATTGTAGTATATTTGCATCCCTAAGTTGTAAATTGATAATATGTGTTGATTTAGTAATATAGCGACGATAAGCAATGTACAATTAGTGATTGAATATTCTTTGTATTTTGTTGGTTGCTCGTATGAGGAATCCATTTTGTTTGCGTAATTTGAATTTCAGACATCGCAGTAGTTTTAAATATTTGTTCTGCTATTACTCACCATTTGATCACAAGTGAGTTATTG
>CABFPE010000689.1:151821-163923 GCA_900660155.1 Hofstenia miamia | reverse complement strand
TCTAAAATGAGCTGAGACATTAGGTATTGGAAATGGTTCATCGCTTCGGCCAGAGGCCTGATTCTGTAAGAAGAAGTTTGGAATTAACTTATTCTCTGAATACTGTTCAACCTTGGAATGAAAATGCTCTTGTTCTCTCATTAGATAGATAACACAATAACTAGTAGTTCTCTCGGTTATGTTTTAATATATCTAAAGATGGAATGCTTGCTGAGTGTTGCACGTGCTTCTACCACAAGACAAGCATTCTACACTATGTGGCAGAGTAAAGTCTTCAAGTAAAGCTCTATTAGTTTAAGACAAGCCATAGGGGAGGAACATGCTATTAAAACTAAACATAAGAGACCAATCTGTTTACCTGTCAGAAGAGTCCTTCAAAATCTAAAGGGAAAATATGAGAAAATCTTAAGCAACCTCATTAAAAATGGAATCATCCAAGGCAGCAATAGTCCCTATGCCAAACCTACCATATTTATCAAGCAAGGGGAAAAATACATCATGTGCATAGATTTTTGCAAGCTGAATGACCTCACCATTAAGGACTCATATCCCTTACTGCAAATCAAAGATATTTTGTATGACAGGAGCTGTTATAAATTCTTTTCATGTCTGGACATCTGCAATGCATAATGGCAGGTGCCTATGTGACAATTGGACATCTGGAAAACAGCTTTTATTACCCCATGGGTTATATGAATGGAAATACATGGGGTTTGGCCTATGCAATGCCACTGCCACTTTCCAGTGATATGTTACCAAGGTACTGAAAAACAAGATGAGCATGTTGGAGCCAGTCATCTCTGCTTATATTGATGAAACTCCTGTGGCCAGCCACACTTTTGATGAACACCTTGATAAACTCAGCCAAACATTGGAATTATTAAATAATGTGGGACTTAAAGTCAAAAGAAACAAATGCCCACTTGGCCAAACAAAAGTAACCTTTCTTGAAAGGGTGATTGAGAATGGAAAAATCTCAATCAAGAATAATGTGAAAGACTTTTTTGACAAAATCAAAACACAATTATCATCATTTTGAAAACATCCTTGCCATTGAAATGATCAGAGAAATGCAGAAGCTAATCTCTGGACTTCCTCTCCAACTACTACTGCAACTACTACCAATTGGGGAGATTTTTATTTATTTTGTTTATTTTTAGCAATTATTGCTTTGCCATCATTGTAGGGACATCTGATGTTTTTCTTTATTTTTGCTTGTATCAGGGCCACACTACATGATGGTCACTATTGAAACCTTCTTACGTGACATTAAGTTCTTAGTACCATTCACCCTAGTTCATACACCATACACCTGATTCTACATTATTTATTTGAAGCATAGTCAACACAAACACAATGTAAAAAGCTTAATGAATGTTTTGCTTATAAATGATAGAAGTAAGCACAAAATCTGCTAAATTTAACAAAGATTTAAAATTTTAGAATTAAGTATATATTTGAAACATTATTTTTTTAAATTGTGAAAAATCTCTTCTACTTAAGTGTAACTAAATATATAACCATTAGTTTCAAGAATTCCAAATATTCATGTAAAAAAATATTTTCAAAATTTGCTTACCAGGTATATTATAATTTTTCCCAAATTTAAAATTTCAAAAAAGCTTTTCACAATTCCCTTCTTTATATTAAATGAATCTAATAATCTAAAAAATGATATGAGTTGTATTTGCAAGCATCTGCTTACTGATAATTTATTACTAAAGTTGACACTGATGCTACCAATGATCCACCAACTGGCCAGTGATAGCATCATTGATAAAAAATACCTCAAACCATTGAACTCATTATGCATTACTCATAGTAACAAGAGCTGGCATACTAATATTAAAAACATTAATAGATAGCAAAAAAAATTTGTTGATCACCTTGAATCTTAAATTAGTAAATTTGTAGTTGCTCAAATTATTAACATTTGCTATAATGTGTTAATGGTTGCTGCAACAACCAAACATATGAAAAAAACTTTAAACAACATAAAAACATTCAAAATTGTTGTCTGGGATGATATTATACATTGTCAGCATATTTTTGCTCAGTTCAGCATATAAACACAAGGTCAGCAAAATATGAAATTTCTTATAGAAGGGTACAAAAAATGAATCAACAAAACTTTGTCATGTGATACAAATTGTATTGTGCAAAAACTTTATTATATTTAACAAAATGCATTATAGGGAATGAGACAAGCTAAATATTGACAAACAAATTGCAGGAGAGTTTTTCCAAGAAAACTTAGTACTCTACATTTGTTTCTTAGTTAGGGATTTAGTTGAATCCAGGGTTTTTGAATACTTGGTATATTAAGAACTCAAACTCAAATAAGCTCACAAAACTTGATTGGAAATACTCAGAAGAGAAATCATCAAACCTTGAGCTCAAGCAAATATCCACTTAAAAATATCATAAAAATTTAATGATTTTAAATTTCAATTTCTTTATCAATCACAAATAAATATTTTTTATCTTAGAAATTTCAGATTATTGTAAAATTAATGTTTTTTACCCTAAAAAACTTGGAATTCAAAAAATCAGATTGAGTAATTCAAACTTGACTTGAAAACATATTTTGAAAATATTTTCAGTAAAAAGCCATTCTAGAAAATTGGAAAGGGCTGCTGTAACATTTCCTTCAATAAAAGGATCCAATGTGCACTATGTAGCAAGTATGTCAATTTTTTTCTTATTATCAATTTCCACACATTTATAATGTTTGAAAGCAAAAGCTGGGGCACTTGAAAGAAATGCAATTCATAAAGTATTGATAAATATTCAAAATATACCTAATATTATAATATGCGTGCTGAATTTTATCAAGAATGAATTTCATGATTGGTGATATTTTAGACTTAAGCCCTATTTCTTTATTTGTTCTGGAATTTAGCTCTTCTGGGGTGGATTTAAAGTTGGGGTAAAACATGAATTTTGACAAAGACAAAATGAGATTCTTGCTGATGTTCCTTTATTGAGTCCTTAACATGCAGATGTGCAAGGATTCTTGCTGAAGTGGCAGTACACAAAACATTGCTCAATTATAATGTTCACAAATTGAAAGCACATTTCCAGAAGATCCAGCTAATAATCATGAAGGCTATTGATAATGAGGGAATGCCTAATTGGTAGTGACAATATGTTAGAATTGACCTTAATTTTTGTGCTTCTATGTTAGTGTTTTGTAGTTTTCAATATCTTCAAAGTATGAAAATGTTTACACTATAAATTTGACTAAAATGTCAAAATATAATAAAAAGGAACATATTTATATATACATATATATATGCATAAACTTTAAAAACTAATTATTTTCAAAAAAAATTTAATAACAGTACAACATTTTTCTTAAACATTTTTGTTCATTATCTAAAATTTTCATTTAGTTAATCAAGGTCTGCTCATCAATCTCTTTATTAGTATATTTATTACTATAGTTATTTGAAGCATAGATGTCAAAAAGTAAAGGCAAGGGTTTTTTCAGATTTAGTGCCTGTTAATGATGGTTATCTTTACAGAAAAAGTCTAGATCCTATTTTTCAGTATATATGTAATTGACAAACAAAAAAAGGATTGTAACTTGATTCAATACATTCTGATTATACCTACATATTCAATAATGATAAATGTGCCATTTGAATGCAAAGCATCAAATTACAACAGATTATGTAAATATTTTAGAATGATGAATTCATTTAAGTGAGTTGTTCAGATGATATTAATTCTGTATCTGATTTTTTCCTAACTTTTAATTGAGTAAATAAGTAAAACATGCTTTTGTGACTAGTAACAGCAGTAACTTTATATGCTTAACATTTTTATTTTCTTCAAATTTTTTCTTTAATTTTAGAAAAACATAATTTTGTCTATAAAATTCATAGTAAATAAATTCACATTGTACAAGTATGAATGATGCCCAAACAAAGAAGTGCATGTAAACAGGAGTTGTAAAAATTCAAATTTGAAATATTTTACAAATCTAAATTCTGAGATTTTCAGTATAATATTTGTATGGCTCAGATATCATTGTTTATCAAAGATCTTGAGTAACAGAATAAAAGCACAATAGTGCTCTAATGCCTTATTTAGAAATCAATTTGTTGTCTTAAATTATTTTGCATTCCAAAGTGGGAAATTTGAAAAAACTATATTTTAATATGGCTGTTAACAGCAAGACTGCCAGCTGTGAATCTTTGCTAATAATAAATGAAGGTAAAATTTTGTAGACCACTGAAAATAATTACACTGTTTCAGCCTTAACCCTCAATCTTAATAATGCTAAAGTTCTAAGTACTGATACTAGAATTTTTTACTGAAATCTAAATTATGCTTAACTTTAGAAATATGTTGATTATAATATTGTTATTACTAGGGCAATCAAAAATCAATAAATTCATTTTTTTCTGTTGGTCTATTTTGCATTGAATACAGATTGTGCCTGCTTCAAATCATTTGAAAAACATTAAAGAAACTATATGAATTATTGTTTTATGGAATTTGCAAGGCACACATGTTGTAGAACTTTGCCATGTAGATTCAGGCAACATATATGAGGGCTGACAATGTAATTGTTTCAATTAAGGCTGCTATTATAAAATATCAAAGTTGAAATTCTACCAGATGATCATTTAATCAGAATTTTATGCCAAGCTAAAAAATGTCAAGCAACATCAAATGCAGTTGAGAGATATTTTTTCTGGTGAGAAAACTCCTGGCCTATGAACACATTTTTATCACAATAATATTTAGAAATTTATATAATGTTATTGTAATTTAGTTAAGCAGTTGCTTTAAGAAATTGACTTTTTATTGTGTAAGAATTTTTGTATTTGTTTTATATCTTGCTCTCAGTAATAGAAAACATTTTATATTGCTTATATGGATCATTTTGAAAAATGGATGGTAATATTTTAAGGCATATTTAACTAAATTCCGTCATATTTTGTCATAAAAATAAGGTCATATTTTGTTTTTATTGAGTCCTATTTCTGTTTGCCCTAGTTATTACCAACTTTGCTACAATTCAATTTTTCTATGCAGTTACAATGAATTTTATAAATTATATTATATGCTGTTATAAGAAATGGTTTTTTAGGACACTTGATATCAAATTTATATTAAATGTTTCATAGAAAAATTTTTCCAGAACTAATTACTGCATTTCCAAACCAATCATTTTTCCTAAGCATCTTGTCATTTAAAATAATATACTGACATTCTAAAGATATTTCAATAGTTATGAGAACAAAAATTCAGTTCCTCAATCACAGTTTTTTAGTAAAGTTTGAGTTACTTTGTCTGAGCTCAAGTTTTACATTTTGAGCATTTTCTTCAAGAGAATTCTGATTTCAATCTAGTTTATTCTAATTTTGAATTTTTATTAGTGTAGAAAAAAAATATATTTTACAATAATTTTAAGTTTTCTAACCTAAACTTTAATTCATTTGCATGGTATTTTCAAGTAGATTTTTGATTGAGTTAAAGTTCAAGTGTTAATGATGTTTCTTCCAAGATTTTCTGATCAAGTTTTGTGAGCTTATTTGAGTTTCATTTCTTAACACTCAAAGTACTTGAAAATCCTGATGTCCATTTTCTAGTGATTTGAAATAATTTTTAATAAGGACTGAATATTTTGCAAATTGTTGAAAATATATTTTTCATGGGCATTCAATTTTATAAATTTAGCAATAGATTTATTTATTCTTACTTTCATAAAGACTTCATGGCTATTTATGGCTACCCTTATTCCTGGCAATTTGGAGGACTTGGAATAATAACATAAAGCAGCAAAAAAATTTATGTTTCTAATTGCTTGTAGTAAGGTACTTCCTTTGGATTTTGGTTTGTTCTCAAATTGCCATTTCCTAGAACATGTTTATCATGGTTCAGATACGAATCTATGTATTACATAGGTTACCCAGTGAGAGCATGTAAACTGCAGAATTTTGAATTTCAACTAGTCTTTCTGCAAATCTAGCAAATTTCTAACAATAGCTTCCCTTGAACAACAAGAGAAAAAGAATAATAAAACTTTCTAGTAATTTTAATTTTTTTAAAATATGCAACCTGATATCAATTGATCTATTGTAATTTTAACATCTTAGCACAAATAACAAATCACTAAGTTCAAGAAATATGAACTGATTGAAAATATGCTGCATTAGATGATTCATTCTTTCTGATCAATGCTTGTGCACCAACTTGTTCATTGTAGCACTGACTTTTAATATTTTCTAATACAGTTTAATATTTAGATATATAAAATGGAAATTATATCTTTTCCAATTTCAATCTCACTTATTCTTTGAACTTCAGCAAATTGTAGAAATTTTTCTCTTAAGTTTCTGTTAACACATCTCATGCATAGAAATAGTAGTTCTTGTTTGTGTGATGTAACTTCATCATTAATATTTTTTGCGAAATTTTAATCATGAATTAATTTTTATAGATATTGGTGATTTGTATTTTGTTTTATTTTACTCTAGCCTTATCTGCCTGAATTTTCATGTTGATTTCATTATTCTAATGCTCTTTTTATGCTTCCCAGACAAATATTTTCTCTGAAAAATGTAATCCATCTATTGTAATATGAGTTTGTTGTCTTGAATCATCCACTCTTTTTCTATGAAATGTGCAAGGTAAGGTTAGCTTCCTGAAAATTATTAACTCACATTCATTGATTTAGCATAGTATATGGTTTTCCCATGAGAAACTAACTTTTCTGTTTACATATGCCAATCACTAAAAGTTTGACTAGAGATTCCTAGTAAAAAGAGTGAAACACAAGCACATAAAACTGTCCAGATGATGACTAAATACCCTCAAATTATACAACATTATTATATTTATAAAAATGTTATAATGAATTTAGAATGGAATTTTTGTGTGTGTTGGAAAGTTGCTATAACAGTTCTCACATGCACTTCAATTTCACCTAAATAGTGAATCGCATGTGCACATTAAATTTTAATGTCATTGTCTTGTGTCAAGTGACACTACATTATTGCATAACACATTTCTAATTTCGATAAAAATAATTCGTTATATATCATAAATATGGTGGTGTGTGACGTAACTGAAAAGTTGGAAAAAGTAAAGTAACCCCCCACGTCAGCTTTTAATTATATTTTATATATAAATGGGATTAACTGGATCTTCCTTGAAAGACAAAGTATTTTTTATATATGATTATATTTTATCGTTTTTTAATGTAGTGGAGCGTTGATGAGAAGGAAATAAAAATAGATAAGTGGGATACCGTTGCGGTAAAGAACGCACTTGATGATTTTTCAAAAAAGGTTTTAGTAAAAATGTTTCATAAATTTATTTTATATTTAGATATTTAAGTCAAAAATGGATTACAAGGAAATCTTCACATTGATTGATTTACGCTTGTTTTTAAGCATCGTGTCTGTTTCATTCGCAGCAACGGCTTTGGTATACGATTATCTACATCCTTTTCCTAAATCAAAATGGGTCTTAGCAACCTGTTCTTCATCTTATTTTGTGCTAATGGGAATTTTTACTATATTTACATATTTTATTGAAAAGAATATATTTTTTGAGGGAGATGATAATTCTTCAGTTATTGGAAAACGACCGCGATTGCAGCTCAGATCTACTATTAAGAAGTATTTTTTAATTTCTATGTTATAATTATAAGACCAGTAGAGCCAAAGTTCTATAATACCTAGCTTTACATATGCTATCTGTAATACTGTTAGGATATTCTTATTTTTGTACGGCTTTTAGCGATAAAATCAGTTTTTTTATGAAATTTATTTGATTTTTATACCAGTATGTAGAAAAATCCAAGAAAATATAGAATTTTTTTTATTCAGCATATCAATCTTTAATGAACAATTTGTGCAGCAGAGAAATATAGATTTTGCTGAAAATGCTAGATAACTTCTGCTTCTCCACCATCAACCCCTGTTGATCGAATCGATGCCCTGTGTCAATGAGTATTCCAGCTACATGGTTTCCGTTTATATATATATATATATATATATATACCAAAGCTACTCTCAGCTTGACTTTTTCCTTAGAAAAAGCGATTCTATCTCCTAGCACATTGAACAATTAGTTGAGACGCAATTACTTTTAACACGCGGCTCTAGAAAAAACACAATATTTGCAATTTTATCTATGAAAAATTATTTTTCAAATGATGCAAAGTGACCCTAATTTATATGAATATTTTTCTATTTGAAGCGACTAAAAGTCCTTTCGTTGTTGCTACACTAATTTACATATTAGATTTGGATATTTTTGTTCAGGCAGTCATTTAAATCTAGGGTGGAACTGAATTTGTCCAACCCGTGTAGGTTGCGGGCTGACAAGACCCAGCCCATTCTGCATTGCCTATACAGCCAAACCCATAACTCATAAATATATAAATATTAGACTTTTAAGTGTCACAAGAAGCGTGAGTAGCATGGATTAAGCAAATTTGTCAAAAAATTGGAGCTCAGCGGGAATCTGTTACTAGAAATGTGAGGATTATGGTTTGATGCATGCTAGCAAATAATTTTGTATTTCTATACCGCTATATAAAAATAGTCTCTTAGCGGTAAAGTAACATAGACATTAAACAAATTCAATAGAAAATAAATGTTGTTTAGATGTTGATTTGTATTCGGTTATTGATTCACAGGAACCAAGCAAGAAGGGAAGCTATTTCAGATTTTAGGTGTACTCGACTAGAGTTCAATATGCGTGTCAGCTGAACATTAAAGATGGAATATTCGTTCCTTGAAAGTCATTGACACCACTACAAACTTATAAAGAAAATCATGTATTTAGTTTGGAGCCGTTTCCAAACTATTTTCGCTATTTACATGTAATTATAGTATGTACAGGGAGCCAATTTTTAAGAATGGGTAGAATGTGTTGTTTTGTTTGTTAGAAGACGTAGAGCAGTTTTGTACAACCTGCATTTTATGAATGTTATTAGGTAAACTAACAAGAAGGCCAAGTGTGTAATGACAAAACCATATGAAGTGTTTAGCAGTTTTTTTCAGTAAGATAGTTCCTAATTTGCCAAGGCTTTCGTAGTAATCTTGGGTTTCTATCGCATAAGGAAACTTTACACACAGTTTCTTATGCGATAGAAAGCCAAGATTACTAATTCTAATAAGGAAATTTTGGATGCTAATCGGTATTTAATGAGGAGTACCACGTGCATGAAAAGTAGTTATTGTTGGAAATGAGAAGTTCGAGTTTCTTATACCTAGTTACTAGATTATTATATCTCCTTTTATGTCAGCCCACGTAGCCAAATACTGGTGGACCACCAGTGGTCCACCAGTGGCAGATACGGTGGCCNATATATATATATATATATATATATATACTTCTAAATGTTTTTTACAAACATGACGCGTTTCCAAACATAAATCCTTGACATTTTGCAGAGTGGTGTGTATTTATACTAACTATCTACATAGTAAATAAATATAAGTTCGAGTGAATATTGCGGAAGCAATGGCTAAAATAGGTATTTTGGGGGAAAATTTCAGACGGTTTCCCGTTAAATGTAAGGTTTATATATATATATATATATATATATCCCGTTTTGTACAAAAATCGTTTTATAGTTCCCGCCTTGTACAGAAAATGCATTTTATAGTACCGCGTTGTACAAAACCTTATAAAACATCGCTAAGTACACTAAAAAAACTAATAAACACCTCTATGTACAAGTTATATTCTGGACTAATATAGAGAACATACAACAGTTTATTTATGATTAAATAATAAAATAAGTATCAGGACTGATTAATCGCGAGAAATTAATCACTATTCGACGCCGATTACAAATCAATTAGTTAATTGATACCATTTTGATTGTTACGGATTGTAGCCTGGAAATTATTGATATATTTTGATGTATTTATGAAATGAAATTGTAATATTATTTCACAAAAAAATGTTTTAGAGAATATTGACAAAAATTTGTTCTTTTCTTAAATCAAATGAATTATTTCTAAAAACAAATTTATTCGCAAGTGTAGATTGTAATTCAGATCTATTGTCTTGTAGTGTCGTTTATTCATATATATTCACTTGTAAAAACTCGAGCGGAAGAGTGCATCATGGGATATTTCAATCTGAATTTTTTAAACATGTTTGTGCACTTAAGATGGACATTTTAATTCGTCCTCAGCATAAATTGCTAAATAAATTTCCCTAAAACACTCTAATAAGAACAAATAACCAAAATGATGCCACTAAATACATTTCGTTTCGAAGATGCCGAAAACTATGTTATTCGTCATTACATCGTATATGCAAATTTTTAAAAATTTTTAGATTCATTGAGCACTTACAAATTTATCAGGAACTTTTCACATCAGAGTATGGAATAGATGAGCATTTCCGTTTTAATTTCTCATTTTTACTTAGATTTTACCGTAAACGTATATTCTGTTCTCGAAATCCAATCGCTTTGTCTTTTTGCTGATGTTGCCATCCCCTAGAATATTGGTTACTCCAACCGATTTTCTATAGACATTTATCAAAAGTATCAATAATACTCAATTTGACTTGGAAGAAACAGAGTAACTTGATGTGCTGTAATCACATGATCTATACATTAAAATGATTATCTTCTCTGGAGAAGCATCCCAAACAATAATTTAGAAAAAATTTATTATGAACTTAGACTTTTTCTACTTCCGCTGATAGTTTTCAAAGGCAAAAACGAAATGTGATAATTTGGAGGCTTTCCATTACCTTTCAAATTTATAAGCGTAACGTTATTCCTCATTTCTCCACTAAAAATCATTATGCTTTACGTTGAAACAAAATGACGATAGAAATGTTTGGGGAAAATCATTCATAATTTTTTCAGGAAATGCATAGGACTCCCTTACTTTCCAATTCCTTCTCAACAAAATTATATTTAACGACATTGTATGTGTTCAACATTAGTTTTTTAATCACGAAAATAGGCACAAATGAATCGGGGAAACATAAACTTGTTTATTTTGAAGCATTTAATTTATTAGAAATAACTCCAAAGCGAATTTGTAATTTCGTTCATGTTACGACTAAATTTCTAGTGTCACAATTCTATATGCAGGGATTGACGACAATTGTTCTTTGTTAAGTTTTTTCGTGTTTAGATATACAAACATTTATCAACTTGAAATGTCTTACAAAGCTGAAAGTATGTCTAAAAGTGCATCCAAAGACTTATCAATTGAAGATTTCTTCACGAAAAAAGGGATTTTGTGTCAATCAAAATTTCAAAATGCTATATTAGACTTGTATAAGTCCATGCTAAAGTCAGAAGATAAAAAGACTCAGTAGATTTGTTAAATTTTGTAATGTTTTCTTTGAATTGGTTATCTATAGTTTTGTTAGCGTTATTTATTATGTTCGATTTTGATTAGTATGGTATGTTTGCAAGCTATTTAATTTGTTTTATTATAATTTTATAAAATTATTTAACGAACTTTCAATTGCTTGTTAAATAAATGTTAAAAATAGGTTTATATATACAGATAACTATATTCCAATATCTATATACAAAAAATTAATGAATGAATAAAATTTATTTTAATGACAACGTGAATTTTCCGCAAAAGAAATATTGTAAATGAATTTCACTTTCCAATAATTTAAAATCATAATTTTATTATAATCATAAAAGTTATAGGCATTAGCATCTGACATTGATTTTTGTAAAAAATCAATTTCATCGTGAAGTAATTAGCATTTCGATAAATCATGTATATCTTATGTTTCATGATTTCATTATTGTAGCGTAGAGCACAAAAACGATTTTTTAGTAAAAAATTTTCCAAGTAAAAAATGTATTTCAAGAATTTATTGCATCATTATATAGTTTTTCCTGATTGAAATATTTGACCCCCTTTTCCAAAATATAAGTGTGTGTAGCGTTCTAAATTTATGAGGTTTCAATATTTCACGAACTCATGGAAATTACTTAGTCTAGTGTGGAAAACTGCAAAAAAAGACTTTAGACCTGAAAAACAGGAATGGTGCAATTAATACTGCCACGATCCCACTAGAAAATTCACGAAATATTAATCAATATATATATATATATATATATATATATAT
>CABFPE010000689.1:140867-151735 GCA_900660155.1 Hofstenia miamia | reverse complement strand
TATATATATATATATATATATATATATATATGTACAATAACTGGTAGATATAGTTTTTAATTATATGGATCTTTTTGTTTAATTTAATTCTATATAAATTTATTCCATGATGCTTATTCCAAAAATTATCAATTGCCTTGAATAAAACGTAAATTTGAAATCACAGTTTCTTAGGTGATTCGAGATAGTTGACTGATTCTTTGTGTTCGTTAATTTTTTGTAAATTTCTCGGTCTTTCCAATGAATTGCGCACCACAGTTGTAAGTAATTTCTTATACTACTTTGGATAAGTTTTCAAACTTGGTTTACAAGAAAGATTAATCAAGATCAAGAATTCAGTTCTTATTTCTGTTTACCAGATTTGCTGCTGAGTTGTTTCAACAACAACGCAACATCAAAAGACTGTTGTCACACAACGTGTACAACGCAACACAGCAAAGTAATAAATTACACCATACTTACAATTTGGGTCTTTTTAATCTTAATATTAACCATTCATATGAATATAATGGAAATATATTGGTACAATTGAGATTTTCTATTAGAACATATATATATATATATATATATATATATATCTCATCGCTCTCTGTACACTTTTTCAAAAAAATCAAAAAAAAATTCATTTATTTCTCGCTTGTCTGCTTTTTTATAATGTATAGAAATGTTATTTTCACGCTATTCTAAACGTTGTTTAATCCGGATATCTCAGTAGTTTTGCGAATATTTACATAACTAAGTTTATATTATGTAGTAATAATGAGGTGATTTAATCTGAAAACAGGTATTTGCTCATTTTTTTATTCTCTGCTATCCACGCTCTCTAATGCGGATTAATTGAAGTCTTAAATTATGGTAAAGCCTTCGCAAATGTTAAGTTATATTTGCGATTTAGCAAAAGTTTTCGCTTAAGTAAGCGGGATTGATCATATTTACAAACAATCTGTCTAATCCGGACCTCAATACATTTTCATAACTGCAATAGTTACTTTTAATTTCTTAATATAGTAATTAATTGTATTTTTTGTGTTTTAATTTTAATTGTCTAGCTTAGTTTGTAGTCCATGTGTATGTTTAGGTGTTTGTATATATTGTAAATATGTATTATACTTAATTGTACATATGCAAATTGTGCAAACGAATAAAGCTATTGAATATCTAATATCATAGATAATTGCTTAACAAGAATATTTAGCTTTATTGTATTAGTTGCGTTTAATCCACCATTCTCTAATTTGTCTATTCCGGAAATAAAATACTTTCAGCTTCACTGTTTCCAAAATATTGAAATACAATCAATCTTTATTTAATTCTCTTGATCCTTTGTATTTTATATTTATAATCTTCCATTATACGGGATTTATTGTATTTACAAGCAATCTGCCTAATCCGGATTTTTACATTGAGCCATTTTATTCCCTTCCTTTTTTGCGTATTCGCAATTTAACAAGAGCATATATTTTTTGCTGAGGCTTTAATTTTGGTGTCCGCAGAGGAGAACTTAATTCTAGCATTCCCATATTCATCATTTGATCTTCATCGGAACAGTTTGTGAATTCGTCCATGACTTTAGCTCAGTAAATTATAATAGTGCTTGAAAATTTATGAATATGTATTTATAATTTTGTTTTATATCTGCGGAAGATCATCAATGAAGTTCCGACGTTAATAATTTACTATTCAACTTGCTTTCAGGCGACAATCACTGAAACAATAGCTGCAATGCTTTTAACTAACTAAAAATTCTACTTTACTTATAGAAATGCTAACATCTGTCAATTTTGCCGACGTCAATTAATTAATAAAAAATCTCAATTTTTCGCAGTCAATCCTACAGGAAACAATTCCAATCAGCTTTCAACAGTGGCGCTGTGTGGCATTATGTGCAGGGTGGGCCACACTAAATGCAAAACTATAATATTCTTAAATTTTTAGTTTTCAGCAAATATTACACTGATACATGAATAAATTTGCTCATAATTTTGAGGAAAATCAATGATAATTTAAATTTGAAAACGTAGCAATGAAATTAAGATCTCTCGACCACTATATAAACCAAGCAGCAAACGTGTTAAACCAGGAACCTAAAACATAAAAATCTAGATTTTGAAGAAGCTCATCTATTTTCTTATAACTGACATGACAAAAAATATAATAGGCTTATTGTGTTTGTTTTGTTTGTATATATTGTCAGTCCAGGGCAGCCCAGTGTCAAGTAAAATGAAATTATGTTAAATTCATTTTGAAACAGTGATTTCGAGTTCAAGAAGGTTGAAATAAGTATTAGAAAGTGAAATTTCAATAATGTTTCCAAATCATAATGAATTTGAGGTTTTTAGGATAGGATCTTAGTAGGATTGTTATGGTATGTGTTTGATCAAATTTATTCATTTAATCCACCTCTCCGCAAGTTTTAACAGAATAAAAGTATATGCTTCTAATGTTTCACTTATTTCTCCATATCCTAGACAATAGATTGAGTCTATCCATATCCATGGCCTGCTGATTATAGATTAAAAATTTTTATGTGACCTGTAATTGTTAGAATTAAATATTTTAAATACCATTTGAAAGCAGTTTTTCTTACGCTTCTTAAAAAGCCAACAGAATTTTGAATATGACCCATAATAAATGAATTACAAACTTCGAGAGTTTGAGAATTTTGAATAGTGTCGAAATGATCCTCATCTAATATCTTTATAGTTTCTTGATATATTAACCTCAAATTATGTACACAACATAAACTTTTCATGCAATTGAAGAATTTGCCAAAATGGTTAAAATAATCAAGCAGGCATTTGTCAATATTTTAATAAAATCGTAAAAAGGGCAGATCTTAGCATACTATATAATGTTTGATAGAGCAACACCAAGTGAAAGTTGTCTTTGAAATGGTAGCTGTAACATTGAATGGGATGTATATAAAAAAACCTCTAAGATTTGGAAATGCTCTAGAAAGTAAGCTATTTTTAGTAGGCCATATAGCTTGTTCAGTATATATCCTACTTCAAAATTGTAGTCTATTTGTTTTTTCATCGATAAATCTTGAAAAAAACTTTTTTTCAATTTTGAAAATTTTTTAGGGCGTCTGCAAGTAAAATTCGAAAAATAGCTTAATTTTAAAAATTGGCCAGCTTTGAGGAGATAGGCGATTAAAGTGGCATTTAATGTAGAATGGTTAAACAGAAAGTTCGTCTCACGGCTCACGCCACCTTTTGTAGGCACTACCCACTATTGCATTAATTCCAAACACTTATTTCTCGAAAGGTGTACTATTTCATGTTATTCCACCTTTGCGCAGTTTTTGATTGGCCGTTGATTTTGAATATTGCATACGCATTGTTTAAGAGAAAGGTGCATGGAGGCAATTTGGTCCGCCTTCTGATGAACAATTCCGATTGCATAAATTGGAAATTTAGAACTCAACGCCAAGCTGCCAAAAATTGCATTACAAATTGTACTTACTACTGTAATATTTGTTTTTATTTGTTAATATTTGGCATTTTAGATAAACTAGCTATCTACATGTACATTGTTTTTGTAATATCATACTCTGTTTATTTAATTCAAAATTGGGGTAATAAATTATTATTGATTGCCATTAAATCTTGTGTTTTTTCAAGGTGGATCAAGTCCACCTTGCCCACCCATAGCCGCCGCCACTGGCTTTCAATTGAACAATCAACACACTTATTTGAAGCCCAAAATTTTAAATAATTATACAAGGGCATACTTCTTAGTACAAATATTATACAATATAAACATTGGTGCTTTTCATTGTCGGAATAGACAGCTTGGAATTCTTTGTGGTTATTTTCGCACATAGTACCGCTTGCGTACTATGATATTTGTCCGGATAATGGATTTAAGCATGTGCAGATCCAAGTTCGACCTAGCTCATTTAGACCCATTTAGATGATACATTCCAAAAAAACTTACTATTTGTTGATTTGTTAGATCTATATCAGGTAAGTTTAAAAATTTATAATACAAGGTTGGATATTGGGTTTCGAAAAATATTGGGTATTGGGTGATATTGGGGGGTATACCCAATATATTGGGTTATATTGGGTAATATTTTACCTTAAGTTTTAGGTACAGACATCAATAAACGTAGATTAGAATAGAACTGCAAAATGGAACAGGTTAAACAAAAATTAATATTTTTTGTTATCCGAACCTAACTAGAGTCGTTACAATAAAAGAATAGTTGGCCGCGTGTGCCGCACTTAACGTGAGCCAATTATCGCACATTCGACATTGTAGCACTTCAGTATACGTACGTTGACATATTTTGCAATTCCAGCCATCATTGCCGCTGTCAGTTTGCATTGCGTCATTACTACGCGGATACTTGTTCAGTATACCTACTTTCAAAACGGGTGCCCTTCTTTCCATATATCTTATCAAAACTTCTGGCTAGAAAGAGTTGAGATTCTGTTCGGCTTTTATTCATATGTGAAAACAGTTTCGTAAAAATCCGTGCCTTAGTCCAAAAACTTCGCTCTACATCAGTTTCTGATAAGGACAGTTCATACCATGTAGATGTCTTGTTTGCCCAAAAATGTCTAAGAACCTGGTGATAGATGCCGATGAGCTGGAACAAACTACAGATTTTTTGGCTTTGACTTCCTCGAGCTTGTTTCGATGCTTAGACTTAATATGTACCAAATAATCATTCTTCCCATAATTTGGTCGCAGCACGGTTTGATCGCACAACTTGCAAACGGACATAATAGCAACGCCTTTATCGTTCTTCCCTTTTTCGTAAAAAATTTCGAAAGATCGATGAATACAGAAGCCAAGTAAACCTAAAAATTTGCACATGTTGTAAATACAAGCAAAATGTGGAAACTCAGTGGAGGATAATAACTTAATTGGTTCGCAACATATTCCTACACAAACACAAGACAAAGCAATACATATTTCTTTCTATTTTATAGCACGCGTGGGTGGCGAAAGGTTTTCATTTGACAACCTAAGCGATCTCCGCAGAGTATCAGCCCGGCCATACAAAACATCGGCGCCACAAGACGGCCAGTAAACCTAGACTATTATTGCAATGACCAGGAGGAATCTACTTGAGATTCTTTTCTGATCATTATAATTCTCACGCTAATTTTTTCTATCAAAAAGTTACTTTACAAGACGTGCAAAGAGTAAATTTTAAAACTTTTAAAAATCCATTGGGTACAGCCCTGACGTCAATTAATATACGACAAATAGTGGTAGATAAATATTGGTATTGATTTATAATATTGGGGCTTGGGTATTGGGGTTACCCCCAATGTATTGTTTGGGTATACCCAAGCCAATATTTTTGCCCAACAATGTATAATAAATACTATTCAAACTGTATTTGAAAAACTAAAATTCTTAAAAAATTAATTACTAAGAGCATTTAAAAATTTGAATCTTATTTTTCAATACATTGCTTATAATTCTTTAGCATTTATTACATTTGTGTTGATTTGAGCGCACTCTTCTATCGCGTAGTTATGTTAATCCAGATATTTTAGGTTTAACCTATTTTTGCAATATCTTGTCTCAATCTTGGTCAAGATTTTCGTTTTCGTAGAATTATAGAAAGTACTAATAACCTGCACAAAAACATACAGTACCGAAGAAGAATCTCAAATGAATTCTGAAATGTAAGAGGGCCTGATATTTGATGTTCACCTAGGTCCAACGGATTGAGAAAGAATATGTGCTGAACCATCCCAAGTTCGCTGGCAGTTCAATTTTAAGCCAACATTTAATCTGGTTTTATTTTTTTAAAGCCTACACAAGCCCACCATTCAATGAAAACCTACCCAATATTTATCTAAACCAGAAATGAACATGTGATGGGGCCAAGCCAGGCCTATATCAAAGCAATGCAAAAATGCAGTTAGGTATTAAAATAACTTATTATTGTTCAACAGTGCAAAAATTAACCAAATGCAGTGAATGCAAAATAATTTATAAGAAGAATATAATTTACATTTTGAAATGTTCTATTAATATCATATACTCTTCTAAGACCCAATTTGAGTTATTCAAATTCAGTGTATAAATGTTGCAAAAAGTTTTGACTATACCAAACTTTGGCCTTTCAAACCGAAAGATTAAAGAAATTTTTTGCAAACATTTTAAAATCTTCCTTATTCAGTGGGTGGGCAATGGCCGTTCATGTGGTTTCTCTCATCTTAACCTTAAATTTAATAAAATTTTGGTAATTTTAATATATATATATATATATATATATATATATATATATATATATAACTACAAACAATATATTTATTTTCAATTCTATTGAATACTAATATCCATAGATTTAAATATAACAATAATAAGTAATAAATAAAATCACATTCACCGAAATTTAGTGACGGATATCTCGAACTAACACAATTTTACGACAGTCTCATTTTATGAAATGAAGAACTACACAATTTTCAATAAAGCATCTAACAATTTAGTACAGATAATTGGAGATTTTCAAATAAAGTACAAAAACCAGACATTGGGTGAATTTACAGTTACTTAGAATTAGATAATCATGATAAAAGCGTAATCAAATGAATACCGATTTTTCTTCTATAACGTAATCGAATTCATCGGGTTGCTGGCGAATAACCACTGGTGCCATGTGTTGAACTAAATCAGCTCGGAACTTGTCAGTGGTCATACTGAAATCAGGTGGTCTATCTATCTGTGGAACTTGCAAGTAAGACTTGATGAAAGACAAGGTATCTGCGATTTTAAAAAATTGTTGAATCCTATTAACATGAAGAGGTGATTCCCAGTAATAGTAAGAATACAAAAATTCAGATAAAAGTTCTACATAAAAAATTGCTTGCAAATATGTTAATAAAACTCGCTAGCGACTCAGTAGTCTGAATTTTCTGTGGGATTTATCTGTGCTCAATAGAGCTGACTTATGTATAAATACTCTAAGTGTTGTATTATTGCTCTAAAAGTACGCAATGCATTTGACTCTCCATCTCAGTTTTCTTTGTAATTCCGCAACTTGCTACTGCTACACTTTACTTATAAGATACTTTTAACAATTCCCCGTAGTTAATAGATACTCTACCTCTTTCAAGCATTTAACTCATTATGTCTACTTCAGAGGAATGTACCATGCTTCACACAGGAACCAAAAAACTGCACTTTTGGTCAATTATGACCTGACCATGTGGACAAATTGCATTCATTATTGACGCGTTCATTAAGTCCTTTCTATCTTCTGTTACAAATCATGGACCTCACCCACCTCTAATGTACTTCACGTGGCCAAATTAAAAAATGAATAGTTTATCTTCAACTTTTTGCATGTTCTTGGTTCACCCACCGTTCCAGGCTTGAAAATCTTTCACAATTGATATGACGATATCCCTGATGATGCATCTTTACACCTGGTAGTATTTCCTCGAAACAGCGGACAATCAAACTATAATTTGTAATGGAAACACATTTTCGAACAGCAATTTAAAGCATGTATTTAAATATGGGTGTGTGGGTGTTGAGAAGTTTTTACAATGATTCGATTATGATGATTGCCTAAAATTGCGATTTTGAAGCAATTCTCGACGCGTCACGCATTTATTTGTAATGAATACTACTGCAGTAAGACTGGAGATGGACATGGACCGGGCGTGGGCGAGGCCTATGCCTGGTTTTGGCAAAGATATGGGAAAGGATGGGCCGAAATTAAAAAAATCAAGAAAGTCGACCCGAATCCGTTGAATACGTTATAATATATAATGTATTAATAAATAAATTTCTCATGTTGTTATTTAACATTAGTATCATATACTCTACTGAAATCAAATTTACAATTTTTGGTTGAGTGTGTAGATATTAGAAGTTTCCAAAATACCCAATTTTGATCTAGAAAACCGAAAATTTGAAGACATTTTTGGGCAAGGCCGAATTGGCATTAATTTTGTGGGCCGGCGTGGATTCCAGACTGGCCGGTTTTGGGCTAATGTCCATCTCTAAGTTAGACTAGAGAGAAATATTTCTGCCTTCAGCGGTTAAATAGTCATTCATTATTATTATTAAAACCGACGATAAACATTTTACAGTTAAACCATTAAAACCAACCTAGGCCACTGTTGATCAAACCGCTGCTTGTGTCCAATTAATATATCTTGAGGAATGCCTAAAGAAAAACTAATTCAAACTACTTACATATACAGGAATTGATATATTTTAGTATCGTATATTGAAACGCTCATATTGCTATGATAGGAGAGCTTCTGGTGATTCTGATTTTTATACAATCAAGAAGCAAAATCACTACAACTTGCAATTATATACCTGAATAAAGTTTGAAGAGTACTCTGACATTATGATCATAAAGATTACAGGCTTCCTGCAATGTCGCAATTAATGGAAACAGTCGACACTGACCGCTAGCTGAAACAGAGGAAACATGGTTGCGTTCAAGATCAATGATCACTAAATAAAATCAATAAATAAATATAATGCTCAGTAAAATGTATTTAGAATAATATTTTAATTAAATGTTCATAGTTTTAAATGTCCTTTGGTATCGGATAATAAGCCGCTTGAATAGGAATTTATTCTTTGTAGTTATATCGCTATATCGCGTAATTGAATACATAAATCATTTCTTTAAATTCAATTGACTCTACCTACAGTTAAATAATTGTAAACAATACGTTGCTTCTTTTAACAGTAAGCCTTTTTGCAGCGAACTCGGTTATAATTATGAACATTTAAAAAAATTGTGCATACATAAAACTGCACCATAGTAATCACGAATATAAGAGCATTTTGAATTGCCTCTACAGTCTAAGATCTACTTTTATGACAATCCTATGGTAACTTTTTCGACTAATACTGTTAAATAGCAAGCTCCATGATTATCATCCCGATACAAAACAGCCAGAAAATATAATGCAAAAATTAAACACAGTGTAATAGTCAGTGATTACATATAGGGAATTATTGCTTACAGACAAATAAATTTCCTCATAATCTAGATATTCTGTGAATTTTAATAAAACTTGCAGTTTAAAGATGTTTTATCTAGCCAGCGAATTGATGTCGATACTTAAAAACAATGTTTCTAAATTAATATAATTTGAGGTTATTGTAAAGTAAGTGTAATGCTTGACGTATATTTATGAATAATGACAATAACAGAAGTATATAAAAATATCAACCTTGTTCCTGAAACTTTAGAATAACATCTAAATAGTCGAAAATTTCTGCAGATAACTGAAACCTAAAAATTATAAGAAATTAAAATCGCATATATATATATATATATATATATAAGGGTTATGAATAATTTGTTTTTCTTGAATAATTAATTACCTGGGTAATAATTAGATGACCTTTTTTGTTTAAAACAAGAAAGGGTATTTTGTATTTTTAAATCAGAAACGATTTGAACGCATTGTATGAAGTAATTAACGAATTCGATCTGTATGATGTGTTTCCAACGAATGGGAAACACAGCGGTGTTGTTCCCAGACTCCAAACACTGGTTGCCAACAACACATATTAGAGAGAATTTTGCGTGTGGTTATGGATAAAGAATTAAAAGGCTGAACAGCAGCTCCAAATATTATATATTACTTCGTTCCTGAACTCGTTGATAATTATGATAAGCTTCAAACTGCCAATGGTGATGAAAAAATTCATGTCTCCATGGAAAATTGGAGAGACGATATGAAATTTTTATTCCATTTAACACATGTTTTCAAATTCTTCGACAAATTCCACAATTCCCTCGAGTAAATTTTCAAAAATTCTCAACATGAGCAATACCCGATGGAATTCACGTACATTAGCTTTGCTGACATTTTTTATTAATTCCACATAAGAGGAGAGGTTTGTTTAAAATTGGTGCTATATTTCAAAATAAAGGCAAAGTTTTGGTTCACGGATCAAATGTATAGTGAAAGTGATTTTGAAGACCCCAGTTCAATCTTAAACGAACATGAAAAAGTATTGAATAATTAGAATTATTTTCGGAGCAAGGGGTAATCTGCTATTAATGTTTCCCGTACTTAATTGTCAATGATGGATTTCTTTTTTGAAGTGACAAATGTTTAGTATAGGCTTGTGTATGTAAAGTACCTAATATGAAAACGATACTTAATAAATATGTTCTCTGCACAAATTATCTCAAAATACATGTAATGATGTTTTCTAGTGCATCAAAATGTAATAAAACAAGTAAACATAATTATATATAGAGTAGCTATTCTGTTCTTCTAAATGATGCCCTTCCAATATATATATCTATATGTACTGGTAATAATCTTAAGATTTTGAATATTTTTATGAAAACTTTTATTGGTTTTATCGCGACATGTTTCGACAAACATTGTTGTCATCTTCAAGCATTTGTAGCAATGTTCCTGAACTTTTTCTTTGAATGTTTTTGATCTTTAGTAAATGTTTAAATTTGATTGATGTCTTTGTTTATTTATTAATGTTTTCTTGGTCTTCTGATATCTTAGTTTCACGATAGTTCATACATTGGCGAGACTAGAAGACATTTAGAAACTCGGGCAAAAGAACATATAAGAGGGCATCTACAATCAGAAATATATATTCATAGATGTGCACCTAAGCAAAAAAATTTAACATACTGATAAACCATCATAAAGATCATATAGCAGAAGCCATATGTATTAAATCAACCAACAAAACATTAATCAATAAACAAAGACACCAATCAAATTTAAACATTTACTAAAGATCAAAAACATTTAAAGAAAAAGTTCGGGAACATTGCTACAAATGCTTGAAGATGCCAACAATGTCTGTCGAAACATGTCGCGATAAAAGCAATAAAAGTTTTCATAAATATATATATATATATATATATATATATA
>CABFPE010000689.1:82325-121085 GCA_900660155.1 Hofstenia miamia | reverse complement strand
ATATATATATATACATAAATTCATTTTAACAGGAATACAATTTCAACGAGACATTCAATGTTTATAACTTAAAAGCTAAGTACATCTATAAATATAATTTTGTTTAGTAAATTATGTTATCAAACAGCTGAACGCACCCGATAACAAATCGACAATATTGAATTATTACAGTAAATACATAAGAACCATATTTCTTCATTACATTTCAGAAGTAGCTGATAACTGTCCAGAGTTCTTTTTGTTAACTGACAATACATTTAACAAAAGAATTCATATATATATACACAGTAGTGGAAATATGTATTCCACCACCTTGCTATTTTGATTAAATAATGAACATTCATTGGATAAAGTGTGCCTAAAATTATAACTAAGTGTTACTTTGATTAAGAAAGGAAAATCTGTATGTCTAATATCATAAAATATGTAGAATAACAATGGGCTATTAATTTTTAATCAAAATTAGAAAACTTGTATTGGAAAAATGTTTTCGGCTACATGAAAAAATTTTAACAAATGATCAAATCCAAAAAAAGTAAATTCAAAATAAGATACATAAATTAAAAATTGATGCATTATAAGCACTAAGCGACAAAATTTTCTCTTCTAATATTTTGTAGGGTGTCCCTTTGAGCGAATAACAGCTTCAAGGCGATCAAGGATTGAAGCATAAAGTCTTTCAATAAAGCTGTTGGGAATTGCATAAAATTTTTTTTATTGCCCTTCACAGCTCGTCTTCAGTGTGAAGAGTATGCTATCCAATTCGATATTTGACCTCTTTCCACATATATTCGATAATATTACGGTCTGGAGATTGGCCAGGTCAGTCAGCAAGGATATCAACCCCATTATTGTGGTAGAAGTTTTTCATTTCATTGAAATATGACATGGAGCACAATCCTGCTGATATATTGAATCACTTGTAAGGAATGGCAAGAGTTCCATTTCTAGAATCTGAGCATATTGAGAGCTTCGCAGAGTACCAGTGATGTGAACAATCTGCGAAAGCTACACTTCCATATTGCACCCCATACCATTATAGACTTCCTCCGTACTTCATGGTCCCAACATTCCTTGTGATGAGTATAGCTCAAATCTTGACTCATCTAAAAATGCAACATTAGACTAATATTCAGATGAATTGTTTCTCATTAAATTGGCACACCTCAGACGGCGTAATCTTTACTTTGAGGTTAAGAATGGCTTTCTGGATGCCACGAAAGTCCCAATTGAGTATTTCTTCAGGATGTTTGGCAAAGTTCTTGCTATACGAGGTGTCCATCAGCCCATTCCTTGTGAAGTTCCTCTGAAGTCTCCCGGGATTTAACTTTGAAAGGCACACATGACCTGATTGGGAGGATTTGGTGGTCTTCTTTAGTCTTCCGGACTTTGGCCTTGGGGCAATGATGTTTTCAGAAGTGAAACGTTTGATAATGTCCTCGACAGTACTTCGAGGTACATTACGTGTACTTATCCCTTCAAAATGTTTAGTAAGAGGTTAGTGATGTGCGGGCTGGACCCGCCCGTGTTCGCTGATCAACAAGGAGCCCGCCTGTTGCCGTAGTAAACAGAATAGACCTACAATACTTTCATCTTTTCTTCTCTATGCCAGCCCTTGGCCCGCCCTTTAAGATCTCAGCCCACATATTAAAGTTTTAGCCCGCCCGCGGGCCACGTACCACCGGTGAGCATCGTGCCGGCTGCACATCACTACAAGAGGTACGTAACCAGGCATCATATATGGCGAAGAAAGATTGTTATTAGACATTTTCAATATAAATAGACTAAAAAAAGCTCGGCCAATGAATTTTTTTACAGATTCTCTGATTTGGTCTGAAGTGGCCGAAAACATTTTTCCGAGAAAAGATTAGCTAACTGTAGCATTTCTCCTTGAGATTCAATTTAAACAGTGATAATTTTGTCTCAACATGATTAATTCCTCTTTCTGTAACACTAAATCTAATTAAAAAATACCTATGACATTTTGGCGTCCATTTCTTAGAAATATTTATGACATATCATGGGGCGTTTTTTCTAGTACTGTATATCTATCAAAAATACAAATCATGACTTAAGAACATTGCCTGCTTTGAATCATCAGCTGAAATTATACTATTTTCATATTCAATTTTTATAAGATCATTTTTCTAAGTTTCTTAAGTTATTACTTAGCAGAGCTACTATTATAATGGGTGGAGGATTTGAAATTTTTAAGCAATTTAGGAAATTTCCGTTTGCAAAGTTTCATTTTCAAAATTATGCGTCGGTAATTGCCACACCATGATTGATCCTTAGTTTCTAAAACTCACGTAATCTAACAGAAATTCTAAGGATTATGACAGGACATAAGTCGGGTTTAGTGTACCAATAAATGCTGGGTCTTGATCGATCCCATAGGCCAGAAGAATCCCTGATATATCTACCCATTGAGACGCACTCATATTTGTTTCCACCAATTAGCATGCAGGTTTCATGCCATCACCACACATGGAAGCACTTTGTTTTATCTACCCATTGAGACGCACTCATATTTGTTTCCACCAATTAGCATGCAGGTTTCATGCCATCACCACACATGGAAGCACTTTGTTTTATCTACCCATTGAGACGCACTCATATTTGTTTCCACCAATTAGCATGCAGGTTTCATGCCATCACCACACATGGAAGCACTTTGTTTTATCTACCCATTGAGACGCACTCATATTTGTTTCCACCAATTAGCATGCAGGTTTCATGCCATCACCACACATGGAAGCACTTTGTTTTATCTACCCATTGAGACGCACTCATATTTGTTTCCACCAATTAGCATGCAGGTTTCATGCCATCACCACACATGGAAGCACCTTGTTTTATCCTTGTTTATCGCCCAATGTAGGCACGGAAATCCGTACAGCGAGGTGCCCATCCGGCATTAGTTCAGCGCCTGCAATCATCATCGGCTCTCACCTTTCTGTTGATGTGTTGCCCTATCCAGGAGCCGGCCATGGAGGCTAACTTCTGGGCCGATCTAGCGATAATGTCCTTTTGGTTCCTCAAAATGACAGATATTTTCTCTGCAATTTATTAAGAGTGTTATTAAATTAAGATTTCTTACAAAATTTGTTTTCTTCATAAGAATCAGAAGTTGTTTTCAGAATCAGAAAGAAGTTGAGTTGGATTAGGTCTGCAGTGAATTGAAAATAACAGAAAATATTTCAAATTTCATTGCCCCATTGTAATTCTATGATTTTGATTGTATCTGACATGTAATGATCACCCATTTCCATTTGATTTCTAAATCATTTTCAGGATTGCACACCACACTGAAAAGGCCAAGTGGGTTGTAAATTTATTCCTGTTTCTTTTTGTTGGGATTTGTTTTAAGAGTTCAGGTGTTATTAAGTAGTGCAACTACTCTAATCTAATTTTTCTTACATATTCCTACGCATTGCAGTGGCAATGATAACGTTTCTAAGAAAGTTCTTAAATTGATTAATTTTCAAATCCAAAAAGCGTTTGAAACAGTTGAGGCAATATACTCATAAAAATTCGCAACAATGGTAAAACAGCCAATACCACTGGAGCTCTTGTGTATATAATGTATATAATGATATGCTCTACTTATTATAAAAGAAAAATTCGTATTTTATTAGTTTAATATTTAGTTTTTATTGTTAAACATAAAAAACAGTTCAAAATGTATATTTGAAAATGGGCAGCTGGTCCTCACATTAGGAATATCAAATGAAGGAAACAAATGTAAATTTTAATCTTCAATGGTTAAAACAGCACAACTTTTGTTATGTTAGGCTAAATATTAGCAATTATTGAATACATTGCATCAACTCCAGTTGGGAATCATGGCAGCTAATGCCTCTTTCCTCTCATTTTGAGACAGTGAATTTAAATGCTTATACGCAATAATTTTGACATATACGAGTTTCTATGAGAAGTTCCTCCGCTAATTTATTTCGTTTTTGTACAAATTCGATGCTTCAATAATTTCTTACATCCGAAGAATCTCGTTTTGCCAATTCATAACTTTAGCACAAATGCTGTAATTATCGTCACAAGTTGTCCTTTTCATGATAACTTCTATATTAAGCATATCTCAATTGACATTAACACAGAAAAAAGAAGGTGTATATTACAAATAAATGAATAAATGGTGTAGTAATTACTCTATATATATATATATATATATGAGAAAATTTCAAATTCGTAAATTCTTAATTTTAACTGCCTATATCTTATAAAAACAAGCTGTTTTTCCGCATTTTCAATTAATTTTCTCCAAGCCTATAATGACATTCGGAAATAGTGGATTAGGAACACTTCATTTGATGAATACAATCGAATGTAACGTTCAAAATTTGTAGCAAAGTGTATTGCTGTTCCTGAAGTTCTTCAAAATATTTACTATATTTCACTGAGAATTCCGATTTTTTCAAAAGTTTTAAAATCTCTTCATACATAGTCTAGAATGACATAAACAGTAGCCCGTTGGAAAATTAAAAATATTCTGCAAAAACTATTTTTGCATGCTTCAAATAAATTTGTGCAAAAAAGAATGCAATTTCCAAAAACACGAAAACTTTAAAAATTTAAAAAATTCACAAAAATAATTTTCAATATAGGTTAAATTGCTAAAAGAAAAATAAATATATCAATAAAAACTTCAATTCAAATATTTCTGTCTTCAATATCATCTAATCTCTCAGGAGTTGGTATGATTGTATCCATTAATTCTAATTTCTTGCTGTCCTGGACAAAAATACAAAGAAAATTGCTAATCATAGCGTCACACCCAAAACCCAAGGGTGTCAAAGGCTCTCAAATTTCCTCAGTCAGAAGCTTTATGTAGGGAATTAATATTATTGCAATTCGCCCAGAGCTGATTTTCAAACCAGTTAAAAAGATTTTTTGAGGTGGGGTACAATTCACTGGCCCAAACAAAATCATTGACGAAGGAGACGGGGAAAAACAACTTAGCAATACCAACTGAAGCCAGGGGTGGATCTAGAAATTTCTAATGGGGGTACTGAGGGTCTTAATCTCGATGTTTCCATAATATTTTTCATTCTAAATTTGATTAAGTTTTGAATGCTCATAAATTTCTTTATATGTTATGATAAGAATTTGAAAGTTCTTGCTGATGTTCCAGTCGAACTTTCTACTATGGCGTTTTAATTTATATTTATATATAGATCATCTATTTGTGCTGAAATTATGCATTATAAACAAAATAGAATATTGAATGGAGATACAGTATTACAGACATATTTTATTTTCGCAAGTAAATATAATAGCAAATGTTAATTCAGTCTCAGTTTAAATTGAAAATTTTGTTCTGGTTTCATACTGATCCTATCCCATGTGTTGTTGGTCTGGTGTCAGGACCAGTAGTTGCGAATAATTTCTTCATGACACTTAATTTCTGAAATGTGTCAAGAAAAGAAAATATATCTACTTTGAAGGCTAGTTTTACTGAGTTACTTTTAATTTGCATTGGTTTTTGGTCAATTTTTAGCATTAATTTTTTCTGTAACACAATAATTACAATTTCAAATTACTGGAGAATACAAAAATAGGTCTAGAGGTATTATATCAATAATTTTGAAACTCGCAATTCTTAGCAAATCAGTAATTTAATCAGTAATTTGAGAATTGAATGATCTTAGCTGATTATGTGAGTTCTAGGTATTAAGGAAATTGCATTTTTGTAGGTCTACGATCGAAGCATCTACCATGTAAAATAACATTAAAATAAAGGAGATATTGAATCCCTAATACTACTAGGTTTTTATATGAAATGGGGAATTATTTTTTTGTACAACAAAATCTGAACCATTAATGCAAACAGCGTTAAAAAAATTTCAGAAATTCTTAAAAATTTGTTACAAAAAATGCTAATATTTTAAACTTTTATAAAAATCAATAGTATTTTCAATAGGTACATTTTGAACATCATTTGAAATATGTGATATAGCGAATTTAATATGTTGAAGTAAAAATTAACCGATTGGAAGGGATTTCAGAAGGCCCCCTCTCCTAGATATACCAGTTCTCAGTACCTGAATGGAAAATTTATAGTTTTTTAAAACATGCTGAGTTTTTCATTCAGAATGTTAATGTACTTGTACGTGCTCATCTTAGCAATAATGATGACTAAGGCAACCCACGACATTATGTTTGGATGATGTTTGATTGCTGTTGAGTTGTAGTGGGATTGAATCATGATGATACTACAGGGCCTTTAACAAATGCATTGGGTTTACAGAACATCTGAAATATGCTTAGCAGTCTAAATTGATCCAGTGTACAGTTCATAAATTCATACAAAGGGCCAGTTTCATTGAGCACTTTGATTGTGTAAATATAGTATTAGAGAAATATCCAAATTGTGCTGATGGCCGGCGACAAATATCTGGGGATTGAAATAACTCATAGGCAGGAATCTATGTTTTTTCTAGGATTTTAGCTTAGCTCTCATAGTTAGGGATTTATTCAAGCTATTTTTGCAAAAAAAGAGAAAGCTTATTTTATTTCTTATAAGATAGAAAGACCAGAATTTTTTACGTAGAGACTTGTATTTTTCGAGAAAAATGGGGAGACAACCCCCGTGTTCTACATTCTTCAACATATATATGTCTGTCATAATTAACATCTTCACTGAAACTGTGCACAGATTTTTGCATAATGTGGAAGCACTTCTTTCAACTGCCCTTTATAATTTATTAGATACAAAATTTGGTGGATTGTAGATGAAAGGCCTAATATTGGAATATGTTTGATATATTCTTAAGAATGTATAATATTATTTGAAAAAAGTTGAAAAGTTGGACAAATATTTTCCAAATATTTTCAAGGTTTGTTAAATTTTAATGAAACTTGCAAGTTATTTTAAGAATTTGCCAAATATTTTACAAATATTTGCCAAACCTTTGGATCGTTTTGCAAATGTAATACAAAAATTTGGCACTAATTTTGAATTTTATCAAGGTTGCAAAAATTAACCTCCATTTTACTTCTCATGGGGGAACTGCAGTCCCATAGTCCTCCCTTAAATCCGCCACTGATAGTGATATATTTATGATACAATGTATTTCTCGATGTCAATTTAATATATTGTTATTCCTCTTACATCTAGATAATTAAAACATGCATGTATCCCGCAATTCAAATTTTCTGTATCAACAAAAAATTCCACAGCAGAAATCATTTAGAAAATAACGATCATACATACAATGGAATGGAATACTATTCAAATCAATTGAAGAAGAAAATGTAATAATGATGATACAGTTTAAAAGACAGTTTATTACAATGTATTACTGCACATATTATGTTGGTGATATTCACTTAAAGATTAAAGTGATTGGAATTTTCATTATCTTTAAATAATTAATAAAAATTTGGACCTTTCTTATTCCATGCAAAATAAAGAATTGCAAGTTTTGACGACAGTGTCACATGCAGCTGTCCATGTTCTTTCTAAAAATCTTAAAGTTTCGGAAATCCGTAAGGAATTTACCACGACATGGACTTTTGAAAAGTGGGTACCTATTTCTGATTGCAAAACATAATTATACATACAAATTTTAATGTTCTAATAAAACATTAATTTACTTAAAATTGAATTTAATTGGCATTGCCATATAGAACTTTTTGTGCTCTTTCAGGAACACTTTATTTTGGGGAAATTGATTAAGAATTGACAGAGCTATTGGCTTTCAAAGTTTAGTAAATTTCGTGAAAATTAATATTTATATGTAGTCCAACTTTTCTTAACAAAACACTGGGTTCAGAGTAATTTTTTCCGTAGACCACCACTACCCAGAAAGGGGAAAGGGGATTGGAAAAGTCTTCTTTTTGGTGTACTTTTTTTTGGAATACCTTAAGATAGGTTTTAGAATTAATCTTACTCAGGTTTAGGCTGGAAGCTGCCTTTTTTTCGTTTTTTTTTGTTTTTTCCTCTTTATTCTTCTTTTTGTTGGTACTTTCAAGTGGCACTATTGCTCTTTGAATTTTAATGCTACTGACGAAATTTATATATCAAAATGTTTTTAATGAATAGCTCCATGTGAAACTATTTTCTGTTTTTCGATTTCTTAAAAATAGTTCCATCACATTGGTCAATAGAAATTGTCTAAATTAACAAATTTGCACTATTCGATTATTACAATTATTGGAGTAGACCATCTCTGGAGACCAATAGCTCCAGAGTTTTTATACTATCGACACAGTTTAAAAAATTATTGGATGCGCGCTGAATAGCACTATAAACTTATTTTCATTTGAGATTTTACTTATTTTGACCATTTTTGGAGCGATAAATATAATTGTTTATAATCGTAATTATTACATAACAAGTCATTGATCTGTTTCTACAGCAAAGAGATTTTAAAATAGGGGTAGTCTAATTTGAGAAGGCTACTGTGAAGTCAATTTTGACGCTATGACATAAAAAATATACTATTCCCTAGCTAAACAATAGCTCCATGTGGCACTTTGTTAAATTTTATATTTCATCAAAACCTTTCCTGTAAATTGCGTATTACGGAACAATTGATTTTTACGATTTTTAAGTGGTTTTCTCCGACAATTCATGCAACGCAGATTTGTTTCATAGAATTTCCTGTTTTTTATACATTTTCTAGTTGCACTACACTATTACATAATAGATGTCATTGCAGGCATCTTTGATTGCATTGAACAGAAATAATTCTTTTCAATACATGCAAATGTTTAATTTTTTGACTAATATTTTTATAAATTTTAGATGCAATTTCTACAATGCTAACTTATTCTATAACTATTACTATTTCAAGAACTACTATCTTTGCCAGTTTCACAAAAATTTCTCTAAAATTTGAAATTTTGATATAAGTATTTTTATTAAGTTTGAAACCTGCGGTTTCTCAAGAAGCAATTCACTATTTGATATACCCTTTATGCCTATATAAGTCTATTACCCTAATTGAAGTTGCATCCCTAGCAGGGACAACCCTAGTTGGGTCTCTAACCATAATTGAAGCTGTAGCTCTAGATGAGATAACCCTAATTGGGTCCCTAATCCTAATTGAAATTGTAACCCTTGCAGTGCTAAACCTAATTGGTGCAACTTTCAAGCTGAAAGATTTATTCTTTCTCATATTGCAATTTAAGAATTTTTAAATTTAGATCATTTTTTATATAAATTTATGGCGATTTTCAAGCAGATCGTATCTGGCATGTTAAGGCTGACTATTTTTTTATAAATTATTTAAAAATATCAGTAAGTTTTAAAATATCTACAATATCTATGCAATAATTGAACGCCATGTTCAGGCTGAGTATTTTCAAGTTTAAACTCCTAAAATCAATAAAAATTTTTATGATTTTTTACACAAAGTCTTTTCCAGTTTGAAGCTGAAATTTAATTTTTTTCTACAAAGTAATTTATCATTTTTTGAAATTTAGGATATTTTACATAAATTTATAGGTATTTTAAGCTGATGCCACCTGCCAGATTCCGGTTGACTATTTTTAGGTGAAATTTTCACTAATATAAAAGTTCTTTCATTTATTTTGATATTATTTAATGTCAGATTCAGGCTTAATTATTCAAGTTTTCACGAAATTTGAAAAATATTTTAGCACCAGGTTCAGGCTAACATTTTTTATTTTTGTAGGAATACAAGGAATTGTTTAATATTTATATGATAATTTAATTAAAAAGTTCAGGTTGATTTTTTTAAACATTGTGATGTCATGTTCAGGTTAATACTTTTATATCTTCAATCATAAAAAAAACTTTCGTCATTCTCAATTTGTTTACATTATATAGAGCATGTGCAGTGCATGAACATGTATAACAAGCTATATGACAGATATGGGACACTAAGCAGTAGCAATTACTGATATTTAGCAATTTAAAATGTTGAGCATGCCAAATTCAAGTAATTCAGGCAAAATGGCATTTAAATTTATCATTCTTAGAATGGCATTTAAGCTTGAATTGGCACCCTTTAGGGTAGCAACAATAGGAACTGCTACAGAAGTTCAAGGATAAAATACCTCTTTTACCACTCAAAACAATCATTTTATATACAAATATGAACCAAATTCATTTGAGATTTGTTATTTTACTTAAAATTATCATAGATCAACAGCAATTATTACATTATCCATCAATTGTTATTAAATTTAAATGACATTTTGATAAAATTTTTACAATAGCATTTCAATGCTTTCCTTATTTCACTTCTAGAAGTAGTCTATATTACGAATTTATATATATATATATATTTTGACATGAATATTTTTTGAATATTCCTTTAAACTAACAATAAATTGAAAATTGACATAAATTTTAAATAAATTTTAATGAATTATTTAGTGCCACATTCAGGAGACATTATATTTAATTCTTAGGAAAATTCTAGGAAATATTTAGCATGTCAATTCCTATTTAATGCCAGGTTAAAGCTCATTAAATTTATGCTTTTTCAATATTTTCCTTATATATTTAAATGCAATTTCATGTTAAATTTGTAATCCATTTTCAGGTTGATATTTGTTTTATTTAAGAAAATTCTTATTCATGTTCAATTTGTTTAATAAATATGTACAGATTATGAACATGAATAACAACTTATTTGACAAATAAGCTGCAGCAATTCCAGCTATTTAGCTGTTTTTCACTGTTGTTCTCATTGATAGTTTCAAAGTTTTGCAAACCTTTGAAATTTATTGAATGTCAGATTCTCAACGTTCAAACATCATCACCACCCATTGCAATTCCATCATGTAAAAATTAAAAGGTGCCCAATCTATCTGTCTATGGGGTCGCAGGGGTGAAACCCCCGCTGTTTAAACTGGGTCTATGCTTTGAAGAGATTTACTAAGTCAATGAATATTTGAAAGGACTTCCGTAACACATAATAGATCAGCAAAAAATGAACTATTGTTGATAGTATGTAAAAGTATTTGAGCCTTCGACTTAGGAGACGCATCATGCCAAACTGAAATCGCCATAAGCGTTCTGCATGCAGGAATGTAGTTTGATACAACAACTTCTGCATCGATTCGCTCTACCCATCGAGTGTCGCACAAGCTCATTAATGCACCATGATTTGTTGAATTAAAGTGCAAAGCAATAGATTTTTCAAGAATTAGTTTTTTATTTACAATAATAATAGAAATGTTATGTATGTTAATGTTTGATATAATGTTCGATATGATGTATTAATACGATTATACATCGTATATGTATAAAAATGGCATTTTAGGTAAAAAAAAATTCTGCAAGTTTACAAAATCTTAGAAAATATGATAAGATATTTCTAATCTCTAATATAATAATATTGCAGAAAATTTGATTTATCCTGAATTAAATTAATGGGACTAAGCCCAATCGACGATGCGGGCCCGCACAGAAACCTGATTTAATTGACTTAACACATGTTTTCAACTTAACGCTATTTTAGTTTGAATAAACGCATAATATAAACTAAAATTTACTCATTTGTGATAGTCATGCAAAATCAAGTTTAATATAATTTGGATTCACTTTTTATCAAAATTGTTGTTTTTAACGAAAATGTAACAAAGTGAGATTGGGGTTTATAAACACCAATCCTTTTACCAATTATTATTTTCTGATTGGAAGGAATAATCATTTTGCAGTCCCTGCTTACAAAGCAATTATTGATAGGAACAGCAATCATTCTCAATGCATAAAATTTAAAATACTTAGACAAAATCAATGTTTTCATCAAGCAGACAAGGGGTGGGACATGGCTCTCTTGGCTCATCCTGGATAAGCCAGTAATAATTATAATAAAGAAGAAGAAATGATCCCCAGATTCAATTCCGTAAAATTTAGTGTCTTATCATATAGAACGATGTATTAAATTTTCCTTTAAATAAAACAACGTTTAATTTTATTTAATTATGTGTAATTAATGTAAACGGTTTAAGTTTTTAACCGTGCAGTAGTTTAGGGATTATAATTAGTCCTGTTTCAAAAAATGTCCTGTTTTTTCCTGACCTGTTTCATTGCTAATATATAGTATATACCCATCTAGACTTTATTTGGAGTAAGTATTTGATGAAGAAACCCATGTTATGACATAGTATTTCCCAATATAATGCAGTTGTATCTAAATATCATGAAGTAGGAAATTTGTTCTAAGAATAACTATATAGCCAAAGAGTTCTTAATATTATGTGAAAATTTGGATATTTTTTTTAAGAGTATTTAAAATAGTGCTGGTACCAGCAAAACGGTTGCTGGTTGCAATTATCAGTAGCATCTGCTAGTGCCATCATTATTTCACCATCCCTGCCCATATTATGATAGGATCCCTTGCCTTTGTCCCAATTGGTTGCACCAGCGTTGTTCCATACCAACATCATTATTAGTTGACTGCAGGTTTGTAAATCACAAAATCGATATCAATGTCTTCGAAGCAATGTTTGTTATGAGGCTCAACAATCAACTGTATGTCATAGTTTGAAAACACTTTCGCCAAAAACAATTTTTAGTTTTCCATAAATTAGATGGACTTGAAAAATTTATGGATCAAACTTTGTTCGTTCCACTTTTGAATCCCAAGATTTAAACATTATTCTCCTGTGCAAATGGGTTCTTCAAAGTTTTTTTCTAGAATCAATGTATTAAATTTTTTGTATATTTGCTTTTTGATTAATTTCACTAGTATGCGTTTATTCACTTATTATTAATATTTACATTTTAAGGTATTGTTGAAGTCAAAATATATATTTGCATAAATCATTCCAACCTCTGTAAAATATTTATGATTTAAATTAATGCATGTTTATCTTAAAAAATGGAATAATTCATTCAATCATTAATTTTCTATTCAATATTATGCTATATTATAAAAAATGATTAAACTTTGTATAGAAACGTTAATATTTTTAAGAAAAATAGCAAGGAATAAAAAATTTTCAACGATTCCAGGAGTGAAATTAGATGTGTCAAAAGTAAAGCTATTAAATTTTTCTTTATAAATGATATTAGTGGCATAATTTATAATTGAAACTACTAGATGTTCGATTGTGTTTAAATATTAAGAAGTTCAGTAATAACAAACATAGATTAAGTTACCTTACTTCATTTGAAAGGGTTTTGGAAAATCATGAATAATACTTTATTTATTCGCAAATCATGTCGTTTTTGAGTCCATTATGAGGACATATATTGACGTCTTTTGGACGGCTATAAATGTTGATTTAAGGACGTCCAAAAGACAAGTTCGTGTTACTAGGGTATGCATAGAAGAGGATTCCCTTAGTTTTTATGAAATGTGCTGTAGTGGAATCCAGGTCAATGTAATTTTCATGAAATATTTATTAGTGAATCATTACTTATAGTTCTTATTTGAATTATGCATTTATTAATATTTATTTCAACTTCCACAAAATCCTCTACATGGAACGACTTTAAAAACATATCAAATTAATGCATTCAAAATTTCTGTGATTTTAAAATGGAAGGGAAGTAAGCATTTATGGTTAACCATCAAGAATTACTTGGCAAACTAATAGTTGACCAATTTCAACTCACAAGTAAATATCACATGAGCTCACTCTATGCAACAAACATTCCATTTTCAATTCTTTGATATAATTACATTGTTTTAAAAAATGATTCTGTCTATTCAATTCTAAATTCCATTTGTTAACACTGGATCTTCACTATTTCCGATCTGAAGAAAGAATTTTTCTGACCGAAGGATTTTCAAGGCTATTAAGATTGGGTAGATTTGTTTGCTAGCCTGATTTAGACCCACTGTATTTAGGACTTTACTCCTAAATATTTCACAAAAGGGGCTTTAGAATTGAGTAGTATATCTTAACATTATATATTGACTAACGTACATTTTCAACACGTAAAATCCAGCACCACAAACCATAGATTGAATTAACAAAGGGCTTAGCCTCCTTGAGTACAATCCTGATTGCATCTGTGATTTAAGCTTCTAACTATACTGCAAATAACCTACATTTGAAAACTTAAAGAACTGTCTTCTTACAAAATGTAAAATATTATTACTGAGCCAATTCTCATATATTGAAGAGGAATAATCCCTAATTAAGAGGTCTGGTTGAAACTTTTTAACAAATTGCTGTAAATTAGGATATTTCATTTCATATCATAGTTCAAACAAGAGAGAGAGAGTATTTGTAAAAGACACGATTTACTTAGGAAAATAATTCTATCAATTAAAGAATCTGCTATTCAAATATTTGTGTCTCCAACATCGTCCATTTCTACAGAACATATTATGATTGTATTCATTAATTCCAATTTGAAAAGCTTAAAAACTGTTGAGATCTTCGTATTCTTCAAATACAAAAATAATTTAGACACATTTTTATCATAACACAAGAGCACATTTCCGAATTTTTTAAAAGGCTTGTAGGGAAATACTTGAAAATGTAAACAGAACTTATTGTAATATATGCTTACATTATGATGTTTAGGACTAAGTAGAATGATCAATAATGAAAACTTACTCATACGTTTGTTAATTTTAACTCAATTCCAATGTACAATTTCATGCTGATTATTAATGTATATACCATGAAGTGCTGAATTCTTTCTATAGTAGGCCGAGGTTTAAGCTGTATTTTATAGCTAAGCAATTGCTTTAATTATTATTTTATGCTTGATCTTTATATAGTTTACCTGCTTGGGAAGCCATTGAAGCAACTGATTAAAAAATATTTTTTTTAAATAACACAATTAATTTTTCTAATAAATCCATTCAAAAACCTCCGCCATCAAATATAAATTAAAAATTTAATAAAATTAACCGAAACTATTTGGAAAACAATTGGGACTATGATCACAACGGCTCCAAATTTTCATTAATGGTGATACGCATTACAGAAGATTTGCTTTATTCGCTATATTATGTATAATAATTTAATCAAAAAAAATTCCTATTTCTAAATGATACGATATACTTAGAAATTTCAAAAATTCAAAAAATTAAAAATTAGTTTTAAATAATAGGAATAAAATATTTCTATTAATTTAAAGAATCTTCTAATTAAATATTGGTGTCTCCAACATCATCCAATTCAACAGGAGTTTGTACGATTTTATCCATTAATTCCAATTTCTTGCTGTCCTGGACGAAAATACAAAGAAAGCTAATGATAACTGCGCTACCACCAAAGCACAAGGGCAATAAAGGCTGCCAAATTTCCTCAGTTAGAAACTTAATGTATGGAATTGAAAGTACCGCGATCCGTCCAGAACTAATTGTCACACCAGTTAGTAAGGACCTGTGTGAGGTAGGATATAGTTCACTAGCCCAGACAAAATGATTGGCAAAAGAGACTGTAGAAAACAATTTTCCCATAACTACCGAAAAATAAATGAATGAAATGCACCATATGTTTGATTTTGGAATTATTCCTGCAATTGCACAAAGTAGACCTGAAAAAAAGAAACTAATGAAATGGATGGGGCGTCGGCTAAGGAATCTACTCATCACAAAAATCAAAACGCTTCCCAAAATCTCAGCAATTCCAAGAAAGGCATAGTAAATGTGAGGGTTTAGTTCAAAAACAGAGGCTCCAAATAAAATTCCATAATATACAAGATATGTACTAATTGCAAAACTAACCAGAAAGAACATGTTAAACATGATTTTCTTATTCCTTAATACAGATAAAAGTGTATCAGTGTTGTCGAGTTGTTTTTCTTTGAATTTAGTTGTAGTGCAGTTTTCTTTCAGAAAAAATTGGATATCCGTCGAGAAGAGTTCTGGATTGGATTTGAATTGTTTCTGAACAAACTTTGAAAATTCATAGGGTTTTTTTACGTAAAGCCAACGTGGTGACTCTTTACCAAACATTAAAATCCCTAAAAGCGGTATGCAATACAGAATTATAGAAACAATGAGAAAAGGGATCCATTTTCGAAATAACCACGAGCTAAATGCATTAATAAATAATGACAAAGAAAAGAACAAGAATATCAAGACTGCAATCGAGTCTCGTGATGTATTAGGAGCAAATTCTAAGGCTGTTGTAAATGATACTTGGTATATTCCAGAAACAAAATATCCATTAAAAAATCGGCAAAAAGCGAAAACAACAAAAGTTGGTGAAATTGTCATACCAAGTTCAGCCATTGCCCCAAAGAGTAGCATTGCAGAAACTGATTTCTTGCGCCCAAATAAATCAGCCAAATGACTCAATGAAAACAATGCTAGAAGTCCACCAAGTAAATAGATGAAAAGATCAAACTTAATAAGGAATTTGTTTTCACAAATAGCATTAAATCTTGAAATGGCAGAAGTTTCGAATATTTCACCTGGACTATAGATGAAGCTCTTACACGATTTGGTTGATATATAAGAAGTGTTGGTGGATAGTGAAACATTTTCATATAATTTAGCTTCACATTGATTTATTGATATTTTCACAGAGTAATTGGTAAAATTTGGAAAAATGCATTTGTATTTTAAATCACCCAATCCTAAGTCATTGAAGCTGAAAGAACCACCTACTGATAAGATTGTTGAGGAGTACAAAATAATGCTAACAATCTGCCATTTCTGATTGGGAAGTTTTTTAATTAAATCTTCTAGTGAGTTCAATTCTTTCCTAAAATTGTATTATATTTAAAGTGATGCATGGCATACATATATTTTACACGAACTCAATTTTTCTTGTTCCTGAGAAGTTGGACATAAACATTAATCCAAAATCCAAAAAGAAAAACTTCAATGCATTTAGTATTCTCATTATTTATTATTTTAGACTTGAATAATTTTTTGAGAATTTGACAAAAACTTTCAAGTAAGCCTTCAAAAAGTTCATTTAGCATATTTGAACTAATGGTATTTGAGGTCCTGCAATTTAGTCATTCGATCAAATATAATAAACACCTAATTATTGTATTTCAAACTGAATCCTGACACATTTTTACCTTGTGGTGAAAAACCTATTGGGTCTTTATTAGGCACAATTGTGTCCTCATTACCTTTGCCCTGATAAGTGATGGATGTCTCAAACAGTATCTTAAGAAGCATTAGAACTCGATTCGTTTGCTGAAATTGATATTGGGTGCCTTGAACATGGATAAAAATGTGAATATAAAAAATTCACTGTTTATCAACAAAAAGGTTTGAAAATTATGAATTGCTAAATTTGAATTTTATGAATAAAAATTATTTTTTCTATAATTTCTAGTTTGAGATGTGATATTGTTAATAAATAGGCAAACTTACAGAAAAATAGATTGTTAAATCGATGTTATATAGTATTTTGAATACAAAAATGTTCATTTATGTTCTATTATATGAAGTCAAATAAATCAAATTTACTATTTGAACATATCAATTTAAACGGTATTGCTTCACAGTTAGAATATCTTGTTGATTGTATGCACTTTTTAAATATTAGCTCTCCAGAGTGATGCATAGCCATAATCAAAGTTGAAGCAATAAAAAATCAATAACTTTTAAGTTCATTTCCAAAAATATATTTAGACAATTGTCACAAAAAATACAATTTTGTCCCATGACTTATTTCAAGAAAACCAATGTCTATTCTTTGTTTGCTAAGACTTAGAAACAATTGTTTTTTTACAAATAATTGCACTACTAAATTATTTTGCATTAGTTAAGTCTAAAATTGTTCAGAGTTACTAGGGTGACCAGAAAAAACATGTGAAGAAGGGACAAAAATTTATTAATTATATTTGTCGCGCACTTTTTATCAAAGTTTATGATTTATAAAATTCTAAGCAATTTTTTTGGAAAAATCGATTTCATAACACAATTTTTGAAAAAATTAATATATTGTTAGTGAAATATATTTAGGTACAGTCTAAAATTAAAATGCTTTCAATTCAAACATTTTTCACACAATTGTGTGCATGTGATTCTACACCACCATTTTAATTGCATTGTTGGAGAAATATGTGATCCCCTTTTTTGTCTGGAAACAAACCTTTTGATAGAAATTAAATTCAAGTTTTTGAAAGTTTTTTATACAAAGATGAACTTAGCGTGGAATTCTGAGTATCTAAAGAACAAACTTTGAAAATTTCAATAAAAACCTATTTGAATTTTAAGCAGCTAAATAGTAAAAATAGACTTTGTCAACTGTAGTTAAGTTTGAAGATTATGTTGGGAGCATGAAGGAGCATGATTTATTGGCAAGATCTCCAACTAGTTGGATAAGTTTAAAACATATACCTTAACTTGAAGTTTTTATCCACGCCATGTCGTGTCTTAAAGTTTTAATGGTCTCATTGAACCAATATTTGGAAAATTCACTATTACAATTAGTGTGTAGACTTATTGAGACTTCCACTAGTGTTGGCCAAAAGCTTTATGTTTTGCTTAATAAACAGGATGAAATCCAACAATTAGTTGTTAATTTCGAATTAAATGTTTGAAGTTTACCTTGTTATTAATAAAAATTTTCAAAGGGAGAAACTGCATATATTTATAAAGTTTGTCCTATAGAGTAACACATATTTGAATAATATGCTAGATTTGAAGTTCAACTTCGTTTTTTCGATAAATATATTTTAGGGATTTGAAAAACTTACAAACACATTGAAAAAATTTCAAACTAAAAGCAAAAAGTGGAAAAGTTTCAATTTATTAATTTGCCCCAAACAGTCTTTAAAATGTTTTGTCTCATATGGTAACGAAAGTTAGTAGCAGTTGAATGAAACTTTGTTAGCTCCATTGTGATTTGATTTTTTGTTTTTTACAAGTTTAATGTATGAAATTGCTGTACATGGACAGTATTTTGTATTTGAGGCAAGTTTAGTAGAATATTTTTGGACTAAAATTTAAAAACTTAAGAACTTCTTCGGGAAGGTAACTTGGAACTGCCCTTTAATAGTTTGTCTGGTCAGTTAAAGAAGAAACCCTTTCACTAAGTGAATTTGTGACATGATAATGCTTTTTTTGGGAATAAGTTTCCATTAATCTGGAGTTCGCTGAAGAAATACCATGCTTAAAAAGATATTATTATTTAAAATCTGGACGCGGGGGTTCATATCAAAGTGTTCGAAAGTCAAATTGTTCGAAACGTAAAAAAGACTTTAATTTAAGAAATGTTATAAATTATATAATATAAATAACATCAATTTTAAATGCATAACTATATTTTGCACTCTATATTCTAATTACCTGTCATATTTAGGCATTGTTAACTAAAAAAAACTTAGTACAACTATAATTATAGCGTTTTTTTGTCATGACTTTACATTTCCTAAATTTGAAGTTAAAATAAGTAATTTATATAATATTTAAACTACTTGATTGTTAAAATGAACAACTATTTTGGGAATTAAATTTTTGTATATAAACGCTATATTGATTTCAAGCACTTTGATTTTCGAACACTTTGACTGACACCGGGCATTTGCTTATAATGAAGGACTGTCCCCGCCTATTGCGGGACGGCTGGTCACCCTACTAGATATTACTTTGCAAATCATTGATAACAGCGACACGATTAATAAAATATGGAATATATACTCAGTGCAAATAACACACCATTAACATTCAAGAACTAAACTGTACGTGCAACATGTATTATTTTGCATATGTTAATTTCCGTCGTAATAATATATTCTTAAACCTACCTGATTTATGTCCAAGTTTAATTGTAAACAAAGTCTATTCCATTTTCAGATTTTGTCTCAATATATATATAGATATATATATATATATATATATATATATATATATATATATATATATATATATATAAATTTATAAACATCCCTGGGCAATAGATATAGTTAACAAATCATTTACACACTTTCATTTAATCCATTTGCTAAAGGTATGTTTTAGTTATGCCCAGTTCAAATTATCATAATGCATAACAAAATAAATGAAAGTTCTAGTGTCTGCATATGTATATAAATGTCCATAAACATATTTGGGGGATAATTTGTTTGCTGTTATTACATATGCAATCATAATCGATCATGATCGATCAAACACAAAATTTTAGGAACTTGGTAAATTAAATAAAGCAAAATGTGAGTAAATGAAATAATTCCAAACCATTTAAAGTCTGTCAAATAAAATACTTATCAAAGAATATTTATGGACATTGGCATGCTATGTGCATATAGTCTAGTGGATATAAATTCAATTATACTATGAGATTACTTGTTAATATAAAACTTCCTTCACAAATGAGATCTTTACATTAACATTACTATGTTATCAGCAAAACTTTTATCAAGTCTACACACATATTTCAAATGATTTGCTACATGACAATGTTCTACTCGAGTTGCATCACAGGCTGAGAAATATATCAAATGCAGGACAAGCCCTGCAAAATCAATATCATTTTAACATAGATGAAATGTATTTAATATATTTTGATGATTTCGAATCATTTAAACGTTGAAGATTATTTCATTTATATATGATTTTTCCTTTAAAAAATTTTTATAATCATGTTAAACATCTTTGTTATTTCATTCCATAGTGAGCTTTCTGTTTAAGGTACGGTTGAATCAATTAAAAAAACTGAATTTTGTGTTTAAGCATTGAACGACTATAGCAAATTTAAAAAATTTGATTCAAGTATTACATGCAAAAATTCAAGAAATAGCTAGAATTTCACATACTTTGCTTTTTCATTCTTAGCCCGAGAAATTTAGAAATAGTTACTTACATAGGGTGTCTTGGAATATGCTGTAATTGACAAATAGAACGCCTCTCTTAAATGCGTTTGGCTAAGCGAATCATTTATTGAAAATCGTTCAACGCAGTGACAGTTTCTAACGCTTTGGTAAGCAATGCTAACCAACTATATTAATACATAATTTGAACAGTACAATCAAGAGGTTTAATAGGTTGTTGGAGAAATTAATTTACGTTTTCTAATAAGGAGTATAAAAACAAAATTATTGAAATTTCAAAACTAAGAACTATTAAATTAGTTTAATATTTTAGGATTCAAACTAAATGGATCGTTCTGATTTTATAAAGTATTGCCTTGAGCCTTGGACTAATGAAATTTTTACAATATCTAAAGTTTTCCTTAGTAGCTTATAACTCATGAGCTAATAAGGCCTCAGTGAACAAATTAGCTTAGACCAGTTGATTTATACCACCTAATCATCTGAAAGTTAGGTGTGAAGAGAATCATTTGAAAAGCTCTATAAAATGATAGAAAAAACTTATTCTTCAAACACAAGAATAATTTAGTACATATTTTCATCATAACACAGGAGCACATTTCCAACATTTTTGTTGGGCTTGTAAGAAAATACTTGAAAATGTAAACAGAACTGATTGTAAATACATGCTTACAATATGATGTTTAGGACTAAGTAGAGTAATCAATAATGAAAACTTACTCATACGTTTGCTAATTTCAAATCAATTGCAATGTACAATTTTATGCTGATTAGTAATGTATATACCATGAAGTGCTGAATACTTTCTATAGTAAGCCGAGGTTTAAGCTGCATTTTATAGCCAAGCAATTTCTTCAATTTTTATATTATGTTTGATTTTTATATGGTTTATCTTCTTATGAAGCCTTGAAACAAAATAATTTAGTTCAATAACGGGATTAATTCTTAAATAAATCCATTCCAAAACTTCCGCCATCAAATAAAAATTAAAAATTTTAATAAAATTAACAGAAAGCAATTGGAAAAAATTGGGACTTGGATCACAATGAATCCAAATTTTTATTAATTTTGATACGCATTACAGAAAATTTGCTTTAAATCGCTATATTTTATATAATCTAATATATAAAATTCAAATTGTCTGTTTGTCTGTTTCTTATGCACGCCGAACCACTGAACCGATTGGCACCAAATTTGGCATGCAGGTGCAGTTTGGTCCCGGGCACAACACAGGCTGGCTCGCGATCCGATCTGAGGCCGTTTGAGGCCGTTTGAGGCCGTAGAGGTAATTTTTGAGGTCAACAATGCAAATTTGGTCTGTTTGCAATCAAATTTGGAATGCAGGTCCAGTTTGCCCTCGGGAACGAAATAGGCTGAACTCCAATCCGACCCAAGGCCATTTGAGGCCGTGGAGGTCGTTAATGCCAAACTGGATTGATTGGCGCCAAATTTGGCATGCAGGCGCAGTTTGGCCCCGGGAACAACATAGGCTGGGTCTGATATGATCTGAGGCCGTTTGAGGCCGACGATTGGCCATGGAGATCGTTAATGCCAAACTGGACCAATTGGTGCCAAATTTGGCATGCAGATTCATTTTGCCCTCGACCAAACATAAGCTGGATTCTGATACAATCTGAGGCCGCGGAGGTGATTTTTTAAGGATACTAATGCAAATTATATCTGTTTACCGTCTGGAAACTTCTACAATGTTCCATGACTTTCTGGAAATTTCTACAATGTTCCACTACTTTGTGGAAATTTCTCCAATGTTCCACTACTTTCTAACAGTAAAAAATCTTCAACCTCATATTTTGGAGGCCTCTATACCGACAATGAAGAAGATTCGAACAATTCCCCTTATACCATCAGACATGCCATTTGAATTTAAGAGATTACAATATCCTGCGAAATTAAGTTTTGCCATGTCAATTAACAAAGCCCAAAGCCAATCTTTAAAAATTGTTGGTCTTAGTCTTGAATCATCCTCTGCTTCTCTCATGGTCAACTTTAGCTTGGCTGCTTAAGAGTGGGAAATGGAAATAACCTCTATATATATTTGCACCAAATAAAAGAATCAAGAACATTGTCTACAAAGAAGCTTTGAGATTTTGTCTTATTATTTTTTATTGTCAGAATTTTCTCGAATTTGTTTCATTTTGTCAGAATTTTCAAGAATGTATTGTCCATTTGTTAGAATACAATACTGATAATTCCCCAAATTTGAATCCATTTCATTTACTTTACTCTTAATTAAACTTATCATTAGAGTTTATACCACTTCTCACATTTAACCTGGGCAACGCTGAGTATCTCGGCTAGTAGTTCAATAAAAAAGCGCTATTTTTAAATAATACGATATACTAAGAAATTTCAAATATTCAAAAAACTAATAATTAGTTTTAAATAATAGGAATAAAATAATTTTATCAATTAAAGAATCTTCTATTTAAATATTTGTGTCTCCAACATCATCCAATTCAACAGGACTTTGTACGATTTTATCCATTAATTCCAATTTCTTGCTGTCCTGGACGAAAATGCAAAGAAAACTAATGATAACTGCGCTACCACCAAAGCACAAGGGCAGTAAAGGCTGCCAAATTTCTTCAGCTAGAAACTTGATGTATGGAATTGAAAGTACCGCAATCCGTCCAGAACTGATTGTCACACCAGTTAGTAAGGACCTGTGTGAGGTAGGATATAGTTCACTAGCCCAGACAAAATGATTTGCGAAAGAGACTGTAGAAAACAATTTTCCCATAACTACCGAAAAATAAATGAATGAGATGCACAATATGTTTGATTTTGGAATTATTCCTGCAATTGCACAAAGTAGACCTGAAAAAAAGAAACTAATGAAATGAATGGGGCGTCGGCTAAGGAATCTGCTTAACACAAACATCAAAATGCTTCCAAAAATCTCAGCAATTCCAAGAAAGGCATAGTAAATATGAGGGTTTAGTTCAAAAACAGAGGCTCCAAATAAAATTCCATAATATACAAGATATGTACTAATTGCAAAACTAACCAAGAAGAACATATTAAACATGATTTTCTTATTCCTTAATACAGATAAAAGTGTATCAGTATTGTCGAGTTGTTTTGCTTTGACTTTAGTTGTAGTGCAGTTTTCTTTCAGAAAAAATTGGATATCCGTTGAGAAGAGTTCTGGATTGGATTTGAACTGTTTCTGAATAAACTTTGAAAATTCATAGGGTTTTTTTACGTAAAGCCAACGAGGTGACTCTACACCAAATATCAATATACATAACAATGGTATGCAATACATCACTATAGAAACAAAAAGAAAAGGGATCCATTTTCGGAGCAACCATGAGGTAAAAGCATTGATAATTAAAGAAAAGGCAAAGAATAAATATATCAGCACTGCAATAGAATCTCTGGATGTCCGCGGAGAAAATTCTAAGGTTGTTGTAAAGCATATTTGGTATATTCCAGAAGTAAAATATCCTTCACTGAGTCTGCATAGAGCAAAAAAGACATAAGGGATTGCAACTGTCATGCCTAACTCGGCTATGGCCCCAAGAAGTAGCATTCCACTAACTACTTTCTTGCGGCCAAATACATCAGCCATTGGGCTCAATGACATTGAAGCTAGAATCCCTCCAAGTAAGTAGATGAAAAGATCAAGCTTAATAAGGAATTTGTTTTCACAAACAGCATTAAATCTTGAAATGGCAGAAGTTTCGAATATTTCGCCTGGACTATAATAAAAGCTCTTACACGATTCGGTTGATATATAGGAGGTGACTGATGATCCCGAAACATTTCTATACAGTTTAACTTCACATTGATTGGGTGATATCTTCACTGAGTAGTTGGAAGAATTTGGAAAAAGGCATTTGTATTTTAAGGCACCTAATCCTAAATCATTGAAAGTGAAAGAACCACCAACTGATAAAAGTGCTAAAGAGTAGAGAATGATGTTTATAATCTGCCATTTCCGATTAGGAATTCTTTTAATCAAATCTTCTAAGGAATTTACTTCTCTCCTAAACACACATTTCAACATATATCAGGTGATTACTAAATTCAATAGTTTTACATAAACATATTTCTGTTTTTTGATACTGAATATGTAGGAATTTATTATTGAATTTTCCGATTCAAGTTTGAATATGCTTAGTTAAGTTTCAATGCAATTACCATGCCTGATACATGATGTATTTGTCCTGCCAATAGAGTATTTTCAGTGAAATTCAAGGTGGTTAAATGCACAAATTTTAACATCGATAACTTAACATTTCAATTTACAAAAACTTTATTTAAGAATGTGATACAACAAAAATTTTACCTGCAACCTATTTCTGACATGAAAATGGTTTTATAACAACAACCTGTAACTTACGTATTTTAATTACTTGTTCATATCATTTAGTCATTATTGTATTGTATTGCAAGCGGTATGTTGATTGAATGAAAGTTTATTAGCAAGCTAAACCTATTAAGTTTCATTATTAAATTATTTTGCTTTAGTTCAATCTAAACTTGTTCAGAGCTACAAGCAGATCTTATTTGTAAATCATTGATAACAGTGACACGATTCTTAAAAGATGGAATATATATTCAGTGGAAATATTTCCTGCAATTCGTATTTATTTGCATATGTGCATTGCAGTCGTGATAATAGACTCCTCAATCTCCCTGATTTAAGTTTTCTTTTGCTTGTAAATTAAGTTTAATGATCTACGCTTTTCAAATATGGTATTTCAATTCCTCGAATCTTAACATACTTTAAAAACTGCAAAGACGCTGTACAAAATGAATATTACCACTTGGAAATTATAAGGAAAGACTATTAAAACTGAACATATTGCCTATTTCTTTGTATTTAGAAATTTCAGATCTGCTTTACCTCAACAAAATTTTAAATCTTTAAGTAGATTTAAATTATAAAGATTTCATCGACATTTTTATTCCACGCACTTCAACAAGAGGATCAACGAAAACAGTTTTCACGTCAAAATATCTGAATAAAAAATCTACAATTAATTTATTTTTTCACAGAATTGCTAAAGTAGCAAATTATGTGCATCTCCACACTGATATTGATCTATTCGATTGTCCAAAAAAGGTTTCAAAGGCATTAAAATCATTTTTTTGGAATTATTTCTCGAAATATTACAGCATTACTAATCGTTGTTCTTTTCATCTTATATGCAATTGCTCCTGTTGCAAAGAAAATAACTCTTATTTATTTTGTACATAATTTTTATTCATTTGAAACTTTTTTTAGGAAGTAGTCTTGTAATAAAAAAACTGATCTTATCATTGATTCATAAAATTTGAAAGAATCATCCAATGGTAATCCAGCCTTTTTTTAATCGAATCAAAAATATTAATCTTTTTGAAGCGTTCTTTACTAAATCATTGGTGTTCATATCCCATTTAGGATTGGTTTGAAGGACAACACCGAGAAGTTTTTCGGAATTAACTCGCTTANAAAGACTATTAAAACTGAACATATTGCCTATTTCTTTGTATTTAGAAATTTCAGATCTGCTTTACCTCAACAAAATTTTAAATCTTTAAGTAGATTTAAATTATAAAGATTTCATCGACATTTTTATTCCACGCACTTCAACAAGAGGATCAACGAAAACAGTTTTCACGTCAAAATATCTGAATAAAAAATCTACAATTAATTTATTTTTTCACAGAATTGCTAAAGTAGCAAATTATGTGCATCTCCACACTGATATTGATCTATTCGATTGTCCAAAAAAGGTTTCAAAGGCATTAAAATCATTTTTTTGGAATTATTTCTCGAAATATTACAGCATTACTAATCGTTGTTCTTTTCATCTTATATGCAATTGCTCCTGTTGCAAAGAAAATAACTCTTATTTATTTTGTACATAATTTTTATTCATTTGAAACTTTTTTTAGGAAGTAGTCTTGTAATAAAAAAACTGATCTTATCATTGATTCATAAAATTTGAAAGAATCATCCAATGGTAATCCAGCCTTTTTTTAATCGAATCAAAAATATTAATCTTTTTGAAGCGTTCTTTACTAAATCATTGGTGTTCATATCCCATTTAGGATTGGTTTGAAGGACAACACCGAGAAGTTTTTCGGAATTAACTCGCTTAATATTAATATTATTAAAATTAACTTTAACCAGGAGATCAAAATTTTTTAGAAAGCTAATTGTAATTTGTTTGCATATGGTCGGATGTACAACCATACCGTTCTCTTTACACTAATTTACCAAATTACCTAAGATATTAATAGACTGACTAGGACTATCTCGGTAGGCAATTTCCCAGGTTCTAGTATCATCTAAACACTTCAAATCATTTTCAGTACCACGAAGAAGGTCATTTATAAATATGAACAACAAGCTCCTAATTTAGTTCCTAGTGGTATTCCGGCTAACAAAAATTGCCAATCCGATAAAGTTTCACCAGGTAATTTTATACGCTGTTTTCGATTGGTAAGAAAAGTTAATTGCAAAGCTACTGACACCAAGTTCAATTAGTTTCTTTCTTAAAATTGTATGGGGTACTAGATTGAAAGCCTATTTGAAATCTAACAAAATTATCTTCAGGTAAGTATTACGCTTTTCCAAGAAAGTAAACCACTTATGAAGAACCTCAATTAGACCAGTAGTTGTTGACTTACCACTGACAGCACCAAATTGATTCTGGTCAAGTGAATTTATTATTTTATATTTTAACTCATAACTTAAAATGACATCCTCAATAATCGTTGAGATTTGTGGAGTGATTGAAATGGGGCGTATATATTTCTCAACTGTAGTAATAGGGCTTGATTTTTCAATACATATTACGTCTGCTGCAGTGAAAGGAGTTGTGCAACCTTGTTGTAGAAACAAATTTATTAGTGTCGTAATCGGATATGTTAATTAAAGGGCATATTTTTAGAAACCAATTTGGTATGATAAACCCTTTTGTATCAGGACCACAGTCTTTTTAGCATCAATCTTAGTTAAATATTGGTACACTGTTAACTCATCGACTTGTATAGGTAATTCATTTTCAAGGATGTGATTACTAGATATTTCAATAATATGTTTTTCTATCTGGCAATTATTCTGACATTTGAAATATTTGTTTACTAAAAAATTGATTTTTTTCGTGTGATTGACTTACCAAATTGGTAAGCTAAACAAAACATAAATGAAATATATTTAAACAAAATATTGAATGCATGTGAAAAATATTTCCTAGATATATTGAATTCATGTACATCGAACAGCTTATGAGTTTTCCATGTATATACTTAGCTTAGTGTATTTCATAACATAAATATTGAATTACCTGTTATTATTAAGCTTCTGAAGCGAATGAAAGGTGGACATGGGCTTTAATATGTTATCGACAGATTTAATAAAACGCCACAGACTTAGTTCGGCATACAACAGGGAATAATTTAAAACAATTTGTTATCGGGGCAATGTTCTATTCGAATGCCATCACAGGCTGAAATATCTATTCCAGGTACAGGTTCTGCACAAGTTAATATCACCGGAGCATAGTTCAAAAGTCGTTAATGAGGTACCAACAGGCTTCTCATGAGACATCAAGTTTTCCATGAGAAATGAGAGTTTTTATTCCATTGGACGCTATGAGAGTCCAATGGGGCAGACGAAAATCTCGACGGACGAAAATTTGGATGAGTAAAGACTATATCGGTTTTATAAGGCAAAATCATAAGTATCATTTAAATTTCGATTTTTAGTACAAACATATTGCAATGACCTATGTGACCTATGCCAAGGCTTGCATCTTTTACTACTGATAATTTAGTTATTCTAAATCAATTTTGATTTTTCAAGTGTGTCGAGGAGCATTTCAGAATTTGTCAGATCGAGTGGTTACTAAAATATCGTCTGGTCGGATATGAAGAAGCGTACCCATTTTTAATCACTAAATTTATAATGTAAACTCATGAGCTAATTCATTATTACTTTATTATTTTTTGGAATTACGAATTGCAGTTAATAACATCAATTCATTAATTTTTTCAGTATATGATCTAAAAATTCACAGCCGCTAAAGAAAAAACCAGACCTTTAGAGCTGGAGTCGAAGCCGCAGCTCGGTGCTAGAACCAAAGAGCAGAGAGCTGGAGTCGAAACCAGAATCTTTATAGAAAAGCTTTGCTGCAAAGCTTTTTGATATGGCATTTTGAATATTAGACTTTTTGGTGATTTTGCGTTATCTCCCTTCCCCACACAAATATTTGCAAATTTATCAATAATATAAAATTAATAACCTTAACCCTAGCCCAAACCATGTCCCAAACTGTAACAACCCTAACTCCAAACTAGTCCCAACCTTAACCCAAAACAACCCTAACCCAGAGTTTGAACCGGCCAGTAGTTGGCCCGGTTTTGGCCGGTAAATTTTAATTGTATTGTATATTTAATCTATGCAAGTATATATATATATATATATATATATATACTGTACATGCTTAGTTCAAGTTTTAAATGACTCATTATGAAGGAAGAACAGTATATATTTTAAGTGAAAAATAACAGCTACAAAATTGCGAAACGTGATTACGAATATATTTCATTTTTGTAGATGTTATTTTTCGCCTACCATATATTCATGAATATGTATACATGTATATATGTATGTTTATGTATATATATATATATATAATACTGCTTTAATCTAGAAATTACACATAGTGATGCAAAGTGCTGATATTCCATATGCACAAATTTCAAACTATTATAACTATATTTTCACCGAAACACAATTTTGGTATTTTCTATCTATCAATTCTTTGTATAACTTTAATCAGCTTTATTTTTTCGTGAATTTACATTGGGAACATTTGAGGTTGTTTAGTTTGCATATATTTTTATGATAGCTAAATTATATAAAACTAAGCGAGTATGTTTCAAATTGCTGTTACAGTCGACCTCCGTTAGCATTGAATAATTTATAAGTACACATGTACATATATTTAAATTTTTTTCTCGCTAAGGCCAATAATAATTACTACATCTAGTAGTATGTATCAACTGATATTTGTGTTTGTGCTGGAATGTTTTTGCAACCACAAATCGTTCAATTCTATTTTGATAATCCCTTCCAATATTAGAAAAAATACAAGGGTTCAAGTTGCTTTATTTGTATGAGGTCTCTTAAATTTCAAGTGTGAAACCTATAGATTACACCTTCATTATTATAAACAGCTTCTGCGGAAATTTTTAAGAAGTTCCATAAAAACAGAAGTCAAATTACCCTTTCAAAAAGCAAAACAACTCAATTTATAGTAAATTATTGAAAGATTCCAGAATGTAAACGGTCGTTAGTCTTACCAGCCTTTCTTGAAATTTAAATGTGGCTGCAGGTCGGTAAATTGCCGGCCCTGGTTGGTTGGTAGCCGGTTCCATCTCTGCTCTAAACCTAAGGTAATCTCTACACTAACCTTAATCTTAACACAAACCATAAACCTAACACTATACTATATTCTTCAATTCATAGCAGTGCTAAATCAATGAAATAAAATTCAGTTTGAATTGTGTAAACAAAGTAACTATATAAAAATATGAAAAAGATGATGTGTAGATTGAATAAGCATTCCTAAATCTTATAATTGCTTTGTAAACAACAAAAGCCCGTGTTTAAGCCACTAATTAGCATAATAATAGAAGTATATTATAATTATTTTATAATTCACTTTGGAAATTGCTGATATTAATAATAAATTTGGATATTCCTACTAGCATAGCATTTGGGTTGTGGTCTGGGTTAGGATTTAGGGCTAAGCTACGGGTTAGGGCTATAATTATTATATTGATAAACTAGCACATTTTTGAAATATTTGAATGGGCAAGGGGAAATAATTCAAGAGCTTCGCATAGTAAAAAAAGCAACTCTTTACAAAATAGAAAACTGTTGTCTCATATAATGTATATATATATATATTAATACAGCATTGTGAAGGCTTAAAAAATTAAAATTTAATGCATAGAAATCAAGAACCATTTTGTTGTTTATGATGCGATCTGCATTGAAAAATATTTGAAAATATCACGAAGCTAAAAATGTGAATAGAGAATGACATGTTTCCCAAATTGTCGAAAAACACCTGTAAAAAATTTGCATCATTGCTAAAGCTAACCCCTGCAGTATTTTTAAAAAATGTGCTAGATATTCGCATTTTCAATTTCAGAAGAAATTGCCTTTTTAAATAGTATTTTTTTGCAATAATTAAAAATAATTTTTGCCAAATTTTAAGTACTAATATAGACATTAATTTCAAGGTCCGGGAATAATTACGAATAAATTATTTTGAAACTTTATTCTGCACATATATGTTTTAATTTTTGCAAACAGAAAATTGCAATAAATTTTATATACTAATGAGATCTAAGAAGCATAATAATGAAAAATATTTTTTCTGTAAGCATTAGCTAATATATTATTTATGATTAAAAGTAAATCTGATATAACTAGTGGTTCACCAGTGGTCCACTGGTTGCTAAGAGTGGCTGCAATTGCTACTACTGCCACTACTTCTCCCCCAGTGGTCTACTGGTGGGAGCTGATGGCCGCCCATGCCACTCAGTGGACCACTGGTGGTGGTTACATGGGCTGTAGGCCTGCATGAAGCCCCTGTAAAAACTCAAGTTTGTGCCTGGCAGAGAAACAGCTTCCAGGTATACTTTTAAGATTAAATAGCTATATCTAACACAATTTAATTCAATCTTTATGTGCAGTTAGTAAATCACACACACTGCTTTATCACTTTTAACTCAGAAAATTATTTGTAGCGAAATTTAAATAATTACTCACATAATGCTTTGGAATAGAACGCTCTTTCTCAAATGCGTATGTTCAATAAATCATTTATTGAAATCACCGTAATGCAATAACGGCTTACTAAGCAATAATGCACAATAGTATTACTTAATTTAGCTCTAGGTTAACATAAATAGTGCAATCGAGAATTCGTATATGTTGTTGCAGATATTTCCTTCGCCAATTAGGTTACGTTTCCTAGTAAGAAATATTGAAAAAGCTCAGATTTTGAGTATAATCTTAAATTCAAAAGAAAGTAGAATAACAATAGTCAATACTTGGTAAAATTTAACGGTGCAATCTGAAATTTTATCTTTTTGATTTTGCGAAATTTAAAGATTTTAGACCAAAAGCGCAATCCTTAATAATATAAACGAGCACCTGGTTAATATGTTTCTAATCATTCCACAAACTACCATTTCTACACTCTTTATAGTAGGTCATGCTGTTAACTACTCTCTTAAAAAAGCATGAGTTAAGAGGTTTTCATTTTACAGAGAATCAATTTTTCATTTATAATAATCTATTTTTATAATTCGCTCTTTTAAAATGTTATTGAAAAAAATCATTTAGCGGCTATAACCCACAAAAACTTTGAAATTCAATAGAAAGATTGATACTTTAATAAAAAAATCATTCAGAAACCTTCTCCATAAAATATAGCAATAATTTAATAACATACGAGTTAAAAGCAATTTATTACTAAAAATAATAATTACAAACCACAATCCAAGCAAAAATTACAAAACAATCCCAAAATATTAATAATATACTCGTGTGTGTGTGTGTGTAGTTTCCAGCACCATACGGAATTTTCGACCGAGTGCATACATATATTTATTTGAAGCATTATAGAATACAAATGCTGTCGATTGCCTTACCATAGCATTTGTCTAAAATTTATCCACATTTTATTTAAGTTTACGTAGCTGTACTTAATAAAATGTCTCCAAATTATGAAGGTAAAACGACCATACCAGAGTTAGTTATGGCACGCGACCCGACTTGGTGGATGTTTAGCTTACTTGAAACGCCGAAATAAACAAAAAAGAGTCCCGTGACCCAAGCCATTATCCGACATGGGATAAACCTTAAACGAATCTTGATTAACCTTAAACAGCCTAGAGACATTTTGAAAAAATTTCATGATCATATAAAAATTTTTGAAAGCTTATAGGTCCAAAACTAATAAAACTGCGCTCAATCTGAAAGCACCACATGATAGAAGAAAGTCTTTTCTTTCTTTGTCGCTCTAAATCCGCGCGCAGTCCTGTCTCATTGAGGTCCCGTGACTTCTAATTTTTCGCAAGGCAGGCCTCAATGGGTTTGGAATATCTTTGCACATATCAAGAAACAGTCAATGTTCCTTGTTGCTTCCATGTGCTCAAAACCTTATTGAGAGGATTTAAATCTTTTTGAAAAATTCGAAATGTTCAAAGAAAACTTGTTGATCTTTTCGACAACCTCTGCAACACCATAAGCTTTAATAGAAGTTTTCAACATTGCACTAAAATATTTCCCTAATAGACCTACCCATCCCCCAAGATTTTCAAACAAATAAATTTGGAGAAAATTCTTTGCAAATTCGGAAAAATCGTTTGTCCTTTAAAAAGGGCGTTAGGTTGTTTAATGTTAAATACATAAAAACGTCAAACATTTATTAAAAAATGTAAGATAAATATACAACATAAAACCATGTTGGAAATTTATAACTGGCCAAACGTTCCGATACACGACCTGACATTAATTAATTTTGTGACTTGTGACTCCAGCTAACATATAGGAAATTAATCGCACCCGACAGGTCGTGTCAGCTCGAGTTGAGTTGGCTATCCCGTTTCCATCTTCGGATTTTACGTATATATTCAATTTGAGATTACTACTGTATTAATCAAAACTCGATTTATTTTTGTGCCTTTTAGAATGTAAATCAGAGCATGTATACAGCATCTATTATTAGACATTTAGTATATATGATTAAACGGAACCAGTACCAATTTGATTTAATATTTGCTATTATATTGTAGTATGATTGGTATTATATTATGTTTGGTAAGCTAAAATGTTTGTAATACATTACTCAATTTAATTAATATTTAATTTTAACATATCTCATTTTAATGCGGTAACAGTTGACAATGTTATAATGTTGTTCAGAAGTTTACAGAAACAAACTAGGAAGTGACTGGGGAGCGTAGTTCACTATATTTATTCAGAAAGTAGTTCCAAAAAAGTATTAAGCACCTTCTTTGTAATAATATAAGAATCTGAATTTTTTTCATTATTCCAATGTATAAATTTTTTCTGAAAACTGATCCAATTACAATATATTTTTTCCACCATTTCCATCTCAAGAAATTTGAATAATTTTAATTCCACACCGCCAAACGGAGGAAAGGTGAATTGATTTGTTCAAAAAAGTGTTGTGCAGTAATTAAAATTGTAAGTTCTATACATGCTTTACAACAAAGGGTAGACTTTTATCAAAAGATTTTAGTCGAAATGCAATTATTCTTTCACATTGGCGGTTTTTATCTGAAAGCCAGAGTTGAAATAGCGCTCTCATTCCTAATATCGATTTTGTATCAGATGATAAATTATCAAATGACAGTAATTAGTTGGTTTGCCAAAAAAAAACGGAATAGTGTTTTCCCACTATTGACTTTTATCATCCGATAAAAAACACATAGAGTGCTCACACTATCGACTTTTACCACCGATTTCGTGAGAAGATAGTAAAAGTCAATTGTGGGAACACATCTTTTGTCAGCAATAAATAATTGTATAGATGATTTTTTAGATTGATATGTCTTAGTGTAAAACGTGTTTGAATTAGAAACCTTCAATTTTTACATAGGCAATTCGACATTGAGAATGAGATTTTTGAAAATCCTTCACGTTATTTAAGAGATCAACGACATAATATGTAATAGTAAAATGTCCGACAAACTTTCCTGGCAGGAAATGATCATAGAGGCTTTTTAGGTGATGACACATAGTTGGAAAAATTACACTGTTGAAAATATTTTTGAAGATGTGTTTTACTTTCACATGTGGTGAAAAAATTTTTTTAGAAGATCCTAATCCAATTGATCTAATGTTGGATGCATTCTAAATTACATCTCTATGAAAAGATGACATTTTTTATTTGTAGGAATAGGAAAGCTTTCATTTATGCTGAATTGTTATGAAAGTAACAATTGCTAGAAATTACAGAATCAAATAATGTCTTAACCCTTTATACACAGGCGTTGTCTTGAAGTAAAAAACCGCTTGATATTGACACACTTACGGGCTTGTGCGCAGTCATGTAATGATGAAGTTTTGTGTTAAGAATTATTAATGTGCCTGAAGTATGTCAAAACATTAACATTTTTTCAATGAGAAATCTTTTTTGTAAAAACATTCTTGCCATGTATCAGATAATGCGTTGGTTTAATGCCCAACGACTACCCTAAAATATGTTGGCTTTGGAGAAAAACAGCCCCTTTCAAGCGAGCGGTGCGCAATCTTATTGAAGTTGAAAAAGAAAGAAGAGGCGATTATCTCTCTCTCTTGTGGTGTTTTCAGATTGTAAATATTTCATGGGTTTTCATGAGTTTTGAGAAAATTTCAGTTTCTGTATTAAAGCTAGTTCCATTGAGCAACATTTCTATAGAGAATCTCAATTTGGATAATAAATTCAACAACTTATAGCAATCAAATTCAGTGACCATTTTTGAATCACTATTCATAAAAATTGTTTTATCCAATTCAATCGAATCTAAGGCAACAGCAGTAACTGCATATATTTTGCCTTCCCTTAAAAATTTAAGACTTACAGTAATAAATAACTTTTTTATCAAGTGCATAGTATGTGATGAATAATAATTTGGTAAGGAAATTCTTTTTAAAGGTCTTGAAGGCAAATACTTGGATAATATTTCAAAAAGTAGGTCTATCACTTTTCAAAGTGAAATTCTTCAAATATATCAATGAGATCCTTATCAAACTGAACTGTGTATTACTAACTATTCCAATCTACATTGGGGATGATAGAATCACCACAGCATAAAACCTGAGTTTATTTAATATTGTTGATAAAGAATGTTCTTTAATGCTTTGAGTGTCAGAAATTTGAAGCCTATATTTGCTGCCAGTGGGAAGCACATAGGTTAAGGAAAATTAAGTTAATGAGTTGCGATAATTGAGCCTTGAGTCGCTGTCATTGAAAATACAGTCCAATTGCATTTGCCGTAGAATAATAATAATAATAATAATAATAAGGTAATAGAAGCACGGAGACCAGACATAGTAGTGGTCGACAAAGAGAAAAATTGGGAGCAGTAATAGACATAGCAGTACCAAAGAGAAAGGAATATAGAAATCAAGGAGAAAGAGAAGATAGACAAGTACAGGGAGTTGGCAGTGGAGATAGAAAGACTGTGGCAGTTAAAGAAGGTTGAAGTAGTACCGGTAGTTGCAAGAGCACTAGGAGTAGTGAGCAAGAAGCACAAGAGATACTTGGAGGAGTTGGGAGTACCAAGGTGGGAAGGAGCAGTAGCACAGAAGGCAGCATTGCTAGGAACAGCTAGAGTCCTGAGGAAAGCTCTGAGACTCCCTGGGAACTGGTGAGTTCCGCGAGCTCAGAGGGATACAAGCATTAAGCTGTGAGAAGAAATGAAACAATAATAATAATAATAATGAAACTTAAAACTAGATATGTATGTAATGATTCCAAATCAAAATTTATTACTTAGAATTTTTGAAATCATTTTGAAATAACGTTTATGTTTTACTTTCTATTGTGTTGAAGTTGTAACAAGTATTATTAAAAAAATATACCATTATATAATTAAAGATATGCTAAAAAAGACAATTTTAGAATTAAGAAAAACTCAAATTGTTGTGGCTCTGCATTAGTCCACTATAAATAAAATATTATTGCGTGCAAGAAATATTGATGCATAAAAGTTTAATCAAATTCACAATATATGTTTGAAACACACAAGAAACTTGCTATAGAAGTTATTTCGTAAACCACATTATATTTTGGACTCAAATTCGGGTGCGGATTTGAAAGTCTATTCCCTGAATATTCCGGTTAAAGAAGAGAACGAAAAGAATCATGAAAAACTATGAAACCATTAAGGTACACATGACATTAGTGCAATTTAATGTCTATGTATTAAAAAGACTGGTTTTATTGATATGACCATCTTTTTATAATTTATTTGTTTTATTTGTTTATATAAATGAGACCCGCTGGTCAAGTAGGTCCGGAAGCCTTAAGGAAAAAATGACCCTGGACCCTAATGCCAACAAATCTCCGACTCTTTTGGATATATACCATGATTTTACAAAGAAATTTTTGTTACTTATATTCACTAAATCATTTATTAATTTAGAAAAGACTAGTTTCTTGCAATATCAACATCAATTGATGACATTGACAAACTACTTAATCTTTCTTTTGACATGGTACATGGTAGATTGAAAATATACTTAAGTTGGTTTCAAGCGCATAAATGACGTTATAGGTTGTAAACTATAGTGTGTATATTATATAATATAACCTAATGTGCAAAGGCAACACTTAATTGAATTCTTATATGAAAGACTTTCACCTTTATTAATTGAATTTTTTCAGGGGACATTGCATTCCAAATTCACCATGACCCTCCCTCCTAAGATCGATTTTCTCTTCTCAAGTTCATAGTAAAATCGTAAAGTAGATAAGCTCTTACACCAATATTTTCTTTTATGCGTAGTATGTAACGAAATTAATCTTTCAACAACTCATAAAATGCATACAGTATTGTAGACTCCATGTTTATACTTAAATTGCTGAACATATAAAATATAATTTACAAAAACAAATTTTAGTTTATAAATTATGTTATCAAACAGCTGAATTCGCTGATTAGCAATTGGCAATAATGAGTTTACGAACTAATATTTTTTCATTNTATATATATATATATATATATATATGTTCAAAAAATAAATTTTGTAAAAAAATGAAGAACATCAGGAAATTTTTATTTTCGTGTCACTGAGGTACTTAGTAATGTCAACTACAAATTCAAGCTTTAAACTAGGCTCACTTCATTCAATTTTACAAAAAAATTGTAGATGATGATCATTTAATTTCACTATAACTAAAACCGTCCGCTGTAATTATCATCTTACGATGAAGGCGCTTCCAAAACATGTAAGCTATGCACATAATGGATGAGACACAAACAAGGATTGCTTGAAAGGCCAAGCATTTATAAAATGAGAATATTTCCAGCATTACTCCGCCTAAAACAATACTTCCTGCAACGCGCCCGACTGCTAAGCACACCGTTNACGTTATAGGTTGTAAACTATAGTGTGTATATTATATAATATAACCTAATGTGCAAAGGCAACACTTAATTGAATTCTTATATGAAAGACTTTCACCTTTATTAATTGAATTTTTTCAGGGGACATTGCATTCCAAATTCACCATGACCCTCCCTCCTAAGATCGATTTTCTCTTCTCAAGTTCATAGTAAAATCGTAAAGTAGATAAGCTCTTACACCAATATTTTCTTTTATGCGTAGTATGTAACGAAATTAATCTTTCAACAACTCATAAAATGCATACAGTATTGTAGAAATGCATGTCTAATGGGAGACTCCATGTTTATACTTAAATTGCTGAACATATAAAATATAATTTACAAAAACAAATTTTAGTTTATAAATTATGTTATCAAACAGCTGAATTCGCTGATTAGCAATTGGCAATAATGAGTTTACGAACTAATATTTTTTCATTCATGCATACTTATTGCACTTAAATTTTACGAAACTTACTTCTGTTTCTATTATAACTAATACTGTTTCTTACATAAAAATATCAATTTTAACCTATGAGCATTGGCTTTTTTCTACATTAGTTTTTTCTGCCTACTACTATTTTTTGAAAAATTAAATGAAAATATCTATTAGGATTTTATGTAAAGCATATACATATTTTTTAATATTCAATTTTCTGCAATCGGAAAATAAATTTTTTACGATGAAAAATTGACTTTCAATACTTACACCACGCTGTGAAATTTGTTCTAAGTATTTAGAGAGGTTTGTGAATGAATAATGAAACATTTCAACTTGGAAGGCTTTTAGGGCTGCTTTCAACGTTGGAAACACGAATCAGTTTAGGTTTAATATCTAAATGTATAATTTTTACCCCCCCCCATTGGTCAACGGAGTTTGACAGCATATTTATCAAGTAGTACAAATTATGATTTCAATATATATATATATATATATATATATATAT
>CABFPE010000688.1:350687-382026 GCA_900660155.1 Hofstenia miamia | reverse complement strand
AATATATATATATATATATATATATATATATACAGTATTAGCCAAAAGTTTGGAACATTTTTTAAAAACTTATATTTTTTGATAATTTTTTTATCTAAAGCATTTCCCGAAAACTGAAAAATATATTTATCACTAAAAACACTTTATTTGTTGACATAAATTTGCAAGTATAAGAGTCAAAGCAATATATTTGCTAAAAAGTTAGTTAATCTACAAACTAAATATGAAATATATAATAATAATAATAAATTTGTGTGTGTGTCTATGTATGTGGTGAGCTCACCGTAAAAAATCAGTAAATGTGTTTAGTATGTTGTTGTCACCGATTGTATTTTGTCGATATAAAAGTGCACATTTCAATTTTTTTCTAAAGTTTTTGTAATTTTTTCCTACTCTAGTCTCATTATCTAAATCATTCCAAATATTAGAGGCTGCTCGATGAAAACTAGGATATGAAATACTGCTACAAATAAACTTATGTGATCGAGTATTTACTTTTAAGTCATTATCAAGAAAACAAATTGATTGTCGGCAATATCTATACTTAAATAAAATTGAAGCTGCATGAAATTGTACTTCATATAGCGGGGATAATATATACTTTCGTCTGTATTCACTAACACGATCATGCTTACGTGCAAAATTTAATGTTCTTAATGACCATATTAAAAGTTTTTGATAAGAAATAGCGGCTTTTTGTATTAAAAATAATAAATAAAAATGAACAATAATGTATTTTCGATAAGCAAAATGCATGCAATAGCTGAATGTGATACTCTGGCCCTAAATTTCTGAAGTGGTATAAGTAACTAACGCCAGAAGCCATTTTATGTATCTTTTTTAAGAGACATTTATCGAATTTTAAATCTTTGTCAATATCAACACCTAAATATGTAACACGATCAGATTATTTTATTGGAACACTACTGTTAACAATTAATTCGATCTTGTTTGTTATTTCTTTTACAGCATTGGGGGAAAATATAATGAATTGAGATTTTTCAATATTAATTTTTAATTGATTGGATGTGAAATACCTAGAAAGATTTTCAATAGCACTTTGCAAATTTTAAGTGGCTCTAAATGCATCATCTGTATTTATGAGACACATGTCATCAGCAAATTGATAAATTTCACTATGGTTTACATGTTTAATAATGTCATTTACATATATTGCAAATAGAATGGGCTCTAGTACTGTGTCTTGAGGTACTCCTCGATCGGTTGTAATGTAATCAGATTTCATGTTATTCATTAATACACGCTGTTTTCTATTTTTTAAGAAACTCATTAACTTAATTGAATTTTGTTGAAATCCATAATTTTTAATTTTAATCGATAAAATTTCAAAATTCATTGAATTTAAAGCTTTGCTTAAGTCTAGAAGGGCTATGCAACTGGATTTATTTTGAGATTTATTAGCGGATATTTTTTCAGTAATTGAAATAATTGCATCACTTGTACTATGTTTAGCGCGAAAACCATATTGTTTAGATAATAAAATATTCTCAGATGCAAGATATTGATTGATTTTAATGTGCAGTGAGCTTTCAAATAGCTTACTAAAAGGATGCGTAATTAATATTGGCCTATAATTTTTAGCAATAAGGAGATCTCCATTTTTATACAAAGGTGTTATATCTGACTTTTCCATTATCTCCGGAAATTCGTTTTCAATTAAACATTGATTAAATGCAAATGATAAATGGTCACCAAATACATGAAAAAATTTTTTAATTATAAAGTAAGGTAAATGAGCAGAATCTGAAGACTTATTAACGTCTAAGTTTCGTACAATAGTTTGTAATTCTTTTAAGGTAGATAACCTAAATTGAAGCGTAGATTTACAATTTGATTGCCTAAGTTTTGATAGAGGAATTTTAAGAAAACTTTTTAGAAGAGTTAAAGTTTCCAAAAAATCGACGTTGTTTTAATGATGTATTTTTTGTGCGTAGGTCTTTAATTAATTTCTTTGATCTTTCGTAATTAGTCCAATTTAGCTAGTTCAATGAGCTTCTGCTTTATGTTTATCTTGTTCCTAATTAGTTGATCGTCAGTTGTGGTTAGGTTACATCGTCGTGATTTGTTGATTACTCCGCGGGACATCAGCGGTGCTACTTTGTTTAGTGCTTGATTGATCTGTGCGGCAATGTAATTTAACATGTGGGAACCAGAATTTAGAGTAAAAATATAGTCGAATGGAATATTTTTAAGTAGATTTTTCATGATGTCATCTGAATAGTTTTTGAAATCCCTAGCATAAATCGTTTTAAATTTAGATAACTTTGCATGATGTGTACTAATATAAATGCAGAGTGCATTATCACTGAAGGATTCGAGGATTAAATGTTTATATATAGTTTCTGAATTACATAAAAAATAATCAATTAATGTCTTTCTTCTAGTGGGAGTCTGAGTGTTGATAATTTTTAAGTTATAAATAGCGCATAGTTCATTCAATGCATTTTTTTCATAAAAACTGAAGTAATTTGTATTAAAGTCACCTATAATATTATTAATTATATTTGAAATTTCATCGCATTTAAACTTTATATAATCTACAAGAAAATTCTTATTTGGATTATAAGTCACGTTAATTAATTCATGCTCGGAAGAATTAGTAGGTTATTTTATTTCAATCCATAAAGATTCAAAAACAGAATGATCGGATTCAAGATTTTTTTTCGTATTGGATTTAATTCTATTGGTACAAAAATCATAAGACCACCATCTCTACTATCCCTTTTTTAACAAAAACATCAAAGATTGCGGGGTCTGGATTGAACAAATTTGGATTAATTTCGTTGTTTAACCAAGTTTCTGTAATAGTGATAATTGAGTTTGAACCAAATTGAATTGCGATTTTAAGAAAATGATTTCTATTTGAATTCAGACTTCTGGCGTTTAGATAAATATATTTAAAATTATTTTTATAATGATTCGCTAAATTTTCAAGATTACATTCATCTAAGATTGGGCCAGGATTTAATTCTATATCTCCTGCTAGAATAATTAAATTATTATAAAAGTAATCATGGATGAAAGTAAGAAAATTTTCGCGTGGTTGTCTCACGTGTATACAATATAATTTTACATTTTTAAGGAGTAATACAAATAAAAATAGTGTTTTCCAAAAGTTTACCTTGTTCATTGGAATAGCTGACGGTGTAGGGTGGGGTGAAAAGCGTGTCGGCAGTAGAGGACGGCGTGTATTGTTGGATGCTGCTTTGGCGTAGGAAATTTCGGGTTGACGCAATGAACCCTATTGATTCGGATGAGTTGACAGAGGGTGAAAGTAGTTCCTTAGATTGCAGATGAAGACTGAAAGACCTTTGCGAGACAGGTGAATACCATCGTGAGCAAGAAAAGTGGAATTGATTGAGCGTGGAAAAGAAGGAAATGATCAAAGATTGAAATAACACTAAGACAACGTTGAGAGAAACATCTTATGATTTGATTACATTGTTGGATTGCAAAATTCTTTGAGAGATTATGATCAGTAGAGACAGGAGTGATTTCGAAAAGGTAGATGTGACGAGGTGTGAATTTTTTCTTGACTTCTGTGATGATGTTTTGTAGCTTTTGGCGGAACGTGTTAGGATTGAACTTGAGTGCATCGATTAGACCGGTGTTGAGCATCACAGTGTCGACGTGAGTACCTTGGTATTGCGTGAATTTTTGCGTTAGAGCTTTGGTGCTACTTCCTGGGTACGAGTGATTTTATGTGGTTTGATTTTGAAGGAGTGGACGTGAACGAGCGTATTTGAGGATGCTGCTTCCCATTTAGAAAATAATAACAACTAGTTCACAAACTTTAGTTCTTAGTGTGTCTTTCATTCACTGCTAGGCAAGCTTCAATTCTCCTTGGCATGGGCCCAATAAGGCTTTGGAGGTAGTCAAAAGTAATATTTTGGGTTAAGTTTTGTTTCACCTTTGTTTTAAGGTCTTCAAGTGATGTAGGCTGCATGCATTTTAACTTAATTTTGATATCGTCCCACCATTTCTCCATGGGATTCTGGTCTGTCGAATTCCCTGGCCAGGGTCCTAACACCTGAACCCCTTCCTGAGCTAGCCATGTTTTTACGGTTGTTGCCTGATGGCAGGGAGCTCCATAATTTTGAAAGCATTTTAAGCTTGCCACATTCATGAAAATAGATACCTTGTCTTTCAAAATTTGTGGGTAAACTGTAGAATTTAATTCAGCAGCAATTTAGGTTGAGGTAGCAAAGAGATTCATTTGAGATTGACGATGAATACGTCTGTCACCATAAGGCGTGGTAACACATGGGCGACCTGATCGCATTTTAGAAGAGAAATCGCCTTTAACAGTGATTCTCTGCAAAGTTTTTACAATACAGCTATGTGTTACGTGGTATCTAGCAGCAATAACTTTCACTTTGTGGCCTTCTTCTCTCAAAATAGCTATTTGAACTCGTATTTTTCTCGATAATTCACGTGTTTTTCACATCTAGATTTATTCAAATTAACCACGCAAATATGGGATATGAGTGTAACAACATTCTGCCACTCAGCTTGTGTCCCCCGGATCAGCACCAAAATTTAATGGATTCCTCCTTGGGCGGAGATGCACCTCTGGTGAAAATTTGAGGTCAATCAATTAATTACCTTTCCGTAAAGTTGCTAACAGACAAACAAACCAACGCTATCAAAAACATAATCTCCTTGGCGGAGGTAATTATATATTTTCGGGGTAAACATAATTTTACTATTTATTTTAATGTACTATTTATATTAGTTCAAACGTTTGTAAGAAAAATATTAGAATATCAAAAAATATGAGAATGTTCCAAACTTTTGGCCAAGACTGTATATATATATATCAACATATATCTATATGTATATATATGTGGGAGGGACGCAAATATTGTTTTTTTTCCAAAACGACTGTAATCACTGACTCGTGATTTGCAATAATTTGAACGAAACAAAGGCAAAATGCAGTTCGCCACAGGCTAGAATTTGGTGTAGCAAGTCGCTTTAAATAACCAAATAAGAATTTAAGACTTCTCTAAGCTTTTTGAAATACTTGCGTATTTAATAATCATTAAAACTACAATTTAAAAAATGAGGCCATTTATGATAAACGAATCATTTTTCTACATTTCAAATTCAATTGCGTGATAGTCATTGAAATGCAGAATGTAGACCTACAATAGCACAAATATAGACCTAAAGATTTTGTTTTGGAAATGTAGTATTTCTAAAAATCAATTTTTGTTTCGAAAAGATTTTGTGATATTCTGTATTTTAAAGACTTTGATAAAATTTGAAACAATGTCCTACTTACTTCTTATGTTTTTTGTAGTGCAACTCGCCAGGCCGTGATTAAAACAATGTAAACTGGGCAAATTGGTTGGGGTGCATGCACAATAGTATAGTCAATGTTACTAGAGAATAGAAGGAAGAGTTTAATTCCTATATAATCACTAGCATATCCTGGATCTATGAAATCACACGTTGTTTTTTAGCATCTGGTTGGAGTAAATTGGTGCAATTTGGGGCGAATCAGTTAAATACGTGTAACTTATTAAAAAATAAAAAACTGAGTCAAAAATTTAATCTTGACAAAACATCTTAACACTGTAAATTCCTGTCAATCAACAGGAACCAAGGAAAATTGCAAAGAAGAAGCGTATATAAAATATAAGTCCTGTGACACAAGAATACACCAACCCACAATCGTCATTGTACATTGATATGAGCAACACATCACGCTGTTGTTAATTGATGTTCGAATGATTTTGTGTAATTTATATCAATCATTTGTTTTTTTAAATATGACCCGTTAGCTTTGCAGCTCTGTTTCATATCTAACCCAACTTACACTTACATTTTCAAAAAAATCTGGATCCAACTCTTATCAATAGCGGTAACAAAACAAAATAATTATACCAGCATCACATCCGCACATTACCAAGAAAAGAGTAGTTGTTGCATAGAAAATATTTTATATGGCAATATAGACAACCGTAAGGCATACACACTATCGGGGATTTCTACAATGTGGTTTTAAGTTAATGTCTACTTGTGATTTACCATTTTCTTCTATAAAAATATTCACATGACACTGAAATATTAGTCTATCATTTTCTAAATGTAACAAAATACAATACTTAATATAGCATCAAAATTTTCACTCAATGTGTAATATGTTCTACTGTAAGTGCTTATATATATTTTTAAAACAAACTTCAAAATGAAAAGCATAAATTACATAGTTATATATAATAGTAATAAACACAAGCTTACAAAATAACACAAACTAAGCATTCAATAAATAACAATACTATTGCTAATATATATATATATATATATATATATATATATATATATATACCTTGTGTCATGCAATAAAAGTCGGATGTTATTCGCTCATAAATGCACACCAATGAATTGTTCAGTAATTATTTACCAATCAAAACTGTCTGTAAATAAATGGTATTTAATATATGTATGCATAACCATAAATCATTTTTATTTTATTCAATAACATGGATCCAACGATTACTGCTTCATTGATTTTAAATTACTATATTTGTGGGGAATCTACTACTGCAGCAATTTAAAAATTTTCTTATCAAGAAAAAAATTGAAATCTGATAAATGTTCGAGAAATACCTTCATAATTGTGTCAAAAGATTCGAGGAAACTGCAAATGCAAATCCCCGGGGTGGTACATGAAATGTTTTTGAAAATGCAGAGATAATTGAAAATGTGAAAGTTGCTAAATCCACTGTTGAAATCAGAACAACTATGATAACAAGTTCCATTATGCAAATAGCTGCAGAAAGTAGTGTAGATTTTCAAAGTGTTTTCAGCTTTCTCAGGAAATATTGAAATGCCAAAAATAATAAATATTTTTTCCAATTTTTTTAATTAAAGAGATGTGTATAAGAGACAGCATTAAATATCTAGAGATTATATAAAATCATCTTGTTCCTTTTTGAAAAAGTCATTCTTTGTGCTCTTTATCAGTGTTCACACTAAATGGTGCTCCACCGCGCATTCATAAGGATATTCGCAATTTTTTATCTGAAACATTTGGAGATGCAAATGTTATAAGCAAAATTTATACACACTACATAAAAAAACTAGCATAAAAATTCAAAGCTCATCTCATTCAATTTACTTGATCGCCTTGCGCTTTTTTTGATCAGAATGGAAAACGTTTTGAACACATTTTATAATTACCATGTCATTAAATATTACTTTTTCAGTGTCATTTTGTTTTTATTTGCATTAATAAAGTTGTTTCGTGCTTATGATTTTCGATGTTTATTGTGTGACATCCTGTATATATATATATACAACTGTATGTTGTATGAATGAGTTATTGAATCCAAAATCATTTAAGTTTTCACATCAGATGTCAACGTACTGTGCAAGTCATTGTTGAGAATTCCTTCTCATATATATTATTTGAATATTGTTCAATGAATGAAAGTTGCATTCTAATTCCACAAAACTTCGGAAGAGAATTTTATTTCAATTGTTTATTTTTGGGGATTCTACTAAATTTACTTGTCAAATATTTTTGTGAATTCCACAAAAATTCTGGAAAGAATTTTATTTTTATTATCTATTTTTGTGGAATTCCACTAAACTTCAGAATTTAATTGTTTAACTTCTTAATTATTTATTAAAATGTGCATTATTCAATTTGTATGTGACTCTAAGTTAAATTTAGATTAGCATCAGTAATTTGTGGACGAAATATTTATAGAGAAAATATCAAATACTTGCTATTCGTGACGTAAACTCAAAGTCATGGAACTATTAATTGTAATGTAGATGACTTTACTTATAATGGTTTACTTCGAACGCGATGTCTCTTGTTAAACAAACTATATAATGTTAAACAAAATAACATTTGTTTCCCTAATGTTCCCCAAAATTTAAAAAGAAATGCATGTAAGTAAGTTGGCGCCGCCTCCCTGAGTCCCCCGAGAATGCCGTCCTGCCTATTATCAGGCTATTACAATGCATTATAATTTCTCATTTATGGCTTTGCGCTCTACTCAGATTATGAATAACAATATAACAACCAAACGCTACCGTATGCTGATATAATGATAAAATATTTTGGTATGACTAAGTTGAATTACCTACAAATTGTTAACATTTTTGCAACATTTGGAGACCAAATAACCAAAACTATTATCGTAGTCATTTTGAAATTGAATTTTGGAAACAAAACAGAAATAACTTCCTTGCAACCAAAAAACGAAATGTCCCAAAATGTCACCTAAAAGCTATTGGGGTGTAAGGCTTGGAGACAGTCACTAAATCTCGTAACGTATAACAAGTATGTGAGATGTGTACAAACAGTTCTTGGTCCCCCACGTAATTCGGGAAATGTGTCAATCTTCAATAGCTTTATTTTTGCTTATGTAATGATAGTACATTTGCTGTACATGCTGACAAATTTGAAAAAAATATATATGTACAATATTTACAAACATATATATACACACATATTTACAAAATTGAATAGCACATACTAAAATACATACATATACAATAAACAAGCTAAAAAATTAAAATATTTACATATAGACAAATTAAAATAATTAAAATAACTTAAATTTGCTGCTAGAATTTCCTCCAATTATTAAGTTGTTTTGAATATCCAAAAGTGTATTGGTCTGCAAGTAGATTTTGTTTTAAAATTCTCCTAAAAGTTCTTAAGTTTGCAGCTTTGCGCGTTTCTTTATCTAATTTATTCCACATTCGGCAAGCACTAGAGATGTATGCGGTCTTCCAAAATCTGTTCTTTGTTTGAACCCTATTTATGCATGTGTCTGACCGCCTATTATAATTTATGTAGTTATTGAATATACTGTTACCAATAGTCAAGTTGTTAATGTATTTGTACAAGTTTATTAATGTTGCGTATTTGGTAATATAAATTGGTGCAAGAATAGCAAACTTATGTATTGTTTCACCTGCATTGAGTCTATCAACATTAAACATCGTACCAATAGACCAGCTAAATGTCTTATTTATGCGNTCTGACCGCCTATTATAATTTATGTAGTTATTGAATATACTATTACCAATAGTCAAGTTGTTAATGTATTTGTACAAGTTTATTAATGTTGCCTATTTGGTAATATAGATTGGTGCAAGAATAGCAAACTTATGTATTGTTTCACCTGCATTGAGTCTATCAACATTAAACATTGTACCAATAGACCAGCTAAATGTCTTATTTATGCGTTCCTGTTCTGTGGTACTTTTGTTGTTTAGTAGAATGCTTGCATAGTTATATTGGCTTAATACATAAGCTTCAATTATAGCTTTACTTTTTTCAAAATTTCTGATTTGTTTTAGATAATGAACGCCTGCAGTCATTCTTTTTATTTTCTTTTTAATAAAGCTCTTAAACGTGAAATCCTGATCCACTTCTACTCCCAAGTATTGGTATCCATCGCCTGTTTTATTGGAGGACTATTCTCACCAACTTTTAATTCAATATTGCCTATGATCTCTTTGACTTCACTTGGGTGGAATATAATGAACTGAGTTTTTTGCGGATTCATGGATAGTCTGTTTTCTTCAAAGTATTTGGTGATTTTTATGTTATTTTGTAGCAACTTAGTAGCAATAAATGGACTTGTATTCCTGTTTATTATGCAATTATCGTCAGCGTATTGTATTATATCACATTCTGTTAAATAACTGGATATGTCGTTCACATAGATAAATTGAAAAGGATTGGGCAAAGTACTGTACCCTGCGGTACTCCTCTGTTTGTCTTAATATAGCTTGAATATGTATTATCAATTCTCACTCTCTTCAATCTGGTCTCCAAAAAACTGTTTATAAATTTCTTGAATCAATGCTTAATCCATAAGATTGTAATTTACTGTCTAAAATGTTAAAGTCCAGGCTATCGAAAGCTTTACTTAGATCCAAAAATGCCATGCTACTGGAAATATTTTTATTGAGGAAATATCTAGTGTTTTCTGTAAGAGACAGTAATGCATCAATTGTGGAATGCCCTTCTTTAAAACCAAATTGACTAGGTGATAAGATCTTGTTTTCATTTAGGTACTGATTTAATTGCTTACGTATTAGCTTCTCAAAAATTTTGGAAAACGGATTAGTAACTGAAATTGGGCGATAGTTTGAGCTCATGGTTGGATCACCTTTCTNTTAATGTTGCGTATTTGGTAATATAGATTGGTGCAAGAATAGAAAACTTATGTATTGTTTCACCTGCATTGAGTCTATCAACATTAAACATCGTACCAATAGACCAGCTAAATGTCTTATTTATGCGTTCCTGTTCTGTGGTACTTATGTTGTTTAGTAGAGTGCTTGCATAGTTATATTGGCTTAATACATAAGCTTCTATTATCGCTTTACTTTTTTCAAAATTTCTGATTTGTTTTAGATGATGAACGCCTGCAGCCATTCTTCTTATTTTCTTTTTAATAAAGGTCTTAAACGTGAAATCCTGATCCACTTCAACTCCTGATCTCATTCGCCTGTTTTATTGGAGGACTATTCTCACCACCTTTTAATTCAATGTTACCTATGATCTCTTTGACTTCACTTGGGTGAAATATAATGAACTGAGTTTTTTGCGGATTCATGGATAGTCTGTTTTCTTCAAAGTATTTTCGATTTTTATGATGTTATTTTGTAGCAACTTAGTAGCAATAAATGGACTTGTATTTCTGTTTATTATGCAAATATCGTCAGCGTATTGTATTATATCACATTCTGTTAAATAACTGGATATGTCGTTCACATATAAATTGAAAAGGATTGGGCCCAATACTGTACCCTGCGGTACTCCTGTTTGTCTCAATCTAGCTTGAATATGTATTATCAATCCTCACTCTCTGCAATCTGTTCTCCAAAAAACTGTTTATAAATTTCCTTGAATCTATGCTTAATCCATAAGATTGTAATTTACTGTCTAAAATGTTAAAGTCCAGGCTATCAAAAGCTTTACTTAGATCCAAAAATGTCATGGTTGGTTCGTGGACCTTTTCATTTTGAAGAAAAATTACGGGGGAAATCTTATATTTCTTCATGGTGTGAAGGATTCTGGCTGGTATTTAGTTGCTACAGGGAAAAATATACACACGCTTTCATGTAAAGATTTAAGATTAAATCCCAAAGTTAGGCATCTATCAGATGAGGAGTTCACCAGCACGATGTTAGAAAGCGATGTTTTTCGCAGAAGGGTTCAGCCAACACCTTTCAACAACCATTACATATCAAATTGTTTCCGTCATTGTAAACAATTAAGTGTTTGAATTTTCTATTGATGTCTAAATTTATCATTTAAAAATATATTGTTTACTGTTATTAAACATTCGGTACTTGTTGTTTTAACACATTGCAATTACAAAGTTAATTCGCTCGATATAGTGATTGATCATCACTCCAAGGAGAGCCATGCTTAATTAAAATTTGATTGCTTATTGGGTAGTTCAACTAGTATCTTGCAATCAGATAAATAACAGCTATGTATGGATTATCTCAAAGGGGAGCAACTCAACTGTGATAAATTTGAGCGAATCAAAGCGGGGTGACAGCCCGCGAAATTTTGAACATATTGCTAAATAAACTCTGAACATACATTTCACTACCTAACATTTTGATATTTTTAGAAAAAATGTATTGATTTATGCAATGAAAGTGAAGGTTGAAAACCTCAGGAGCGCAATTCACAATGTCCCCGTTGTATGCGCCACTGGTCGAGTTCTATTACGTCCTGTTCATTACACGAAATATTTCTTGCTAAGAAATATTTCTGTCACGCGATGGCGTACGAAAATTGATTTCGCGTGCTATCTTAATAAATGGCATAAAAATATGTTCAGCAATCGCTCTAAATTGGCTTGCATTTGTATGCCATCACGAAATCTTTCTGCATCGTGAAATAANTAAGAATGTAAATTTAAGAAATTAATTTTTATATTAACACTATATAAATAATAATAATCAATACATTTAATGAAACAAGTTTGCATTTGCTAATAAATTTAAACGTCCCATGTGCAATTCGTTAAATATTCTCAAAAAAGATATTTGTATAATAGATTTTTAAAAAGCTTTAACAAAAATATTTAAAATAAAATAATAGTAATATTAATAAATTTTTGAATAACATAAATTTATAAAATTGTTGCTAAGTTACATAATAATAGCTCTTCGAACATTAATGGTTTATATTGGCAAATGGTTGGCCAATATTGGCCAACGATGTCAATAATGGACCAATAATGGCCCATTGATCATTGTTACTTGGGGTCACTCCAAGGAGAGCCATGCTTAATTAAAATTTGATTGCTTATTGGGTAGTTCAACTAGTATCTTGCAATCAGATAAATAACAGCTATGTATGGATTATCTCAAAGGGGAGCAACTCAACTGTGGTAAATTTGAGCGAATCAAAGCGGGGTGACAGTCCGCGAAATTTTGAACATATTGCTAAATAAACTCTGAACATACATTTCACTACCTAACATTTTGATATTTTTAGAAAAAATGTATTGATTTATGCAATGAAAGTGAAGGTTGAAAACCTCAGGAGCGCAATTCACAATGTCCCCGTTGTATGCGCCACTGGTCGAGTTCTATTACGTCCTGTTCATTACACGAAATATTTCTTGCTAAGAAATATTTCTGTCACGCGATGGCGTACGAAAATTGATTTCGCGTGCTATCTTAATAAATGGCATAAAAATATGTTCAGCAATCGCTCTAAATTGGCTTGCATTTGTATGCCATCACGAAATCTTTCTGCATCGTGAAATAATACGCTTTGTAGTTCTGTTTTTCTTCAAAGAAATGTTTGTTAGATTTTGGGACAATCTGCTTTTTATTCACCATATATTTTATTAAAAATGCATAGAATACGCCATCGCGCGACAGAAATATTTCGTAGCAAGAAATATTTCGTGTAATGTAATGTTCAAAGCTATATTTTTCTTAACATATTGGATGGAAATAGAAACATTTGGCTATATAGGAATTATCTGATTCAATTACATGTAGGCTAACTAAGATGTGAGATTTTTCAGCTTCTTTAAAAAAGTTAACAAAATATATTTGAAGTAATTAATGATATTGCTTTCATCTATAATTGGACAAAAATAAATTGTGAATTATTGTTAAAATAAAATTAATCTAGAAACATATAATAATAATAAAAAATTAGATATTAATTAATGACCGTACCTATGAAATATGCTAATGCTTAACATAGTAGACAATGAGACACCATAAAAAGTGATTTCTCAATCACTTTCAATGGCGATGTCATCAAATTAAATTTTAAGATTCTTGCAAACTTTATAGTAAGGATTGTAAACATATTTTAAGTCATGTTGAATTTTAAGTAGCATTTAGTTTGGTACCTTAATTTAGAAATTTGCATCGATTTTATACTCATTAACATAATGATGCTGGAGATTTTGATTACAAACTGTATTGTATGATATGTTGAGAAATGTTTATTTCAGTTTTTCACCAACGATGCAATTTGTGTTAAAGTTAAAAACGTTCCTTGTTATTGAAAACAAAATCAACCAACTAATATACTTTAAGGAATCAAACTTATTATATGATTTAGCGACATTTAAGATTTCCTTTCAACCTTTATTAGCTGGAATTTGCAAAAACGTTAAAGTTTAGGTTGATGACATTCGAATTGATACGACGGGGCGACAAACTTTGGCCAATGTGCTCCTGAACGAGGCTAATACAGTCTTCCTTCAGAAAAAAAAATATTCCAGGGTAGTTGTTGTTTTCATGGAAATTAGACCGTCTCATTATCTGAACACTAGGTATGGAAAGAATTTGAATATTTTTAAAAAATAGGATATTTCATTGAAAAAAATCTTATTTGCATGTACTTCAGGTACAAGAATAAGTTTTAGCACAAATCATCATTGCATGAGACTTAGTTGTGTTCATGCAAACGGCTTTAAAATTGCTTAGATTTTAAAATTTTTGGTTTGTTGGTTATGATTGGCAAATGAATGGCCATTGATCCCATTAATTGGCCACTGGTTATACAACAACACTTCTTATTTCGATTCATAGTAGTGCAAAAAATGACATTCTGATGTTATTGTTAGAAAGCAGAAAATAACAGAACTTATAAAAAAGGCGCTTTTATCTTTTCTAGAAATTAAGCCTCTATTCTGAAATGGCTCTAAATTGTTATGTCGAAATTATCCATAAATTCAGTATATTCTACAGTAGTATTGATCTATTAACAGAGGAGTTGAAGATTGAATGTTAAAGAGTAACACTGTTTAATAGATATGCGTTCTTTGATTTTGCATAATGAATTTAAAGTGTAGATATTTCATTCGATCAAAGGATATCTTGAAAAAATATATAAGAATCTTGATCTTATTTCTTTCTTTATATATAGTGATTCTGCAATTATTGTATATATATATATATATATATATATATATATATATATAGAGATTTATGTCATCAAGAGAGTTACATAGCTATGTAAGTAAAATTTTTTAACTTTGTGCAAAACAATTAGAGCAGAAACAATAAAACTAACTTTGCTTCAGGATAATGATTATTTGAAAACTCATTGAATCGATGATGAATAGTTTTTTACAGTTTTCCTTTCTTCGCTTAAAATATGGATGTTATATTTGCAGCATAAATATCTTGCAAGACTACATGATCTATGAAAAAATTCATGATCAGTTTTAACTTTAGTCGTTCTTTTTAACATAAATAAACAATATTGCAATTAGTTACTAAGATATTGCCTATTACATTCAGAGAATTGTCAGACCTATATCAAAGCAATTATTTAAATGGTATGAGGAATTATTAATGAAATTGTATTATAAAAACAGCTGTGATATTTGGATATTTTTTTAAAATTATTCCAATGAAAATCCATTGGAATCCAATCAATAGCAAATTTTGTTTGTGCAACTAATTCCAAATACCAATACTTACTTAGTGTTATAGAAGTTCATGGTCGGCGAACAGAAAAACTGTAATAAATTGCGCACATTAAGGTAGTTTGTTCAACTGAATTAAAATACAAACAATTTCAGTTTCAGTTTTAAATTGGATTTTGAGTAATTTCCGTTTCAGTTTCAGTTAAGAAAGTCCGCCTATTTCAGTTTCAGTTTTATATTTCAGTTCTACACTTGAACTGTTTCTAGGAACCAAGGGCGGTGAAAATTTTGTAAAATGTGTCTGTTATGTTCAATTATTAACGGCAATGACAAATTAGCATATGTAACAATGTTAATGTTACATGTAAATTTTTAAGGATAGTAATTAATATAGTATGACGCAAACTGAATATTACATTTATTCAAAATTTGATAAATATATAATAAATAAATAATGATTGCTACAAAAAGAGAAATGAAATCAACTCTGTAGAAAGTTAATAATTTTTTTTCAGTTTCAGTTTTAATTCAGTTTACATTTCTTATTGATTTCAGTTTCAGTTTTGATCAATTCATTTCAGTACATTTAATTTCAGTTTCAGTTGAACACACTACATTCAGGTAAATCATTTATTAACACTAAAAAGAAATAACAGCAAAAACTGAACCTTGCGGTGCACCACTAGAGATTGGAGGAAAGAGTGTTTTCTAAAGAAACACATTGCGTTCGATTGCTTAAATAAGAAGCGAATATTTAAAAAAACCCATCATCTAGACCAATCTTTTTAAGTTTTACCAAGTGAAATTGAATGAGAAATTTTATCGAATGCTTTTATACAACCTAAGTATACACAAATATTGGGATAATTGAAATTCAAGGCATTATAGACTAAGTCTACAAATGCTAGTAATTGTGTTACTGTTGATCTTCGTGGACAAAAATCATGTTGACATGAAGCAAGTCAAGGCTTAATAAGTTGAAATTACATTTTAAATACGAGCTTTTCAAACACAATAGAAAGCGTAGGTAAATGAGAAATTGGTCCATATGCAGCAATATTTGAAAACTCATTGTTCTTGCATATAGGAGTTATGAAAGCGGTTTTCTAGATTGAAGGGTAAGTTCGCGTTGTAATAGTTTGATTTAACAGTTTGTTTAGGAGGATCAAAGGCAAATTATCAACGGTTTTTGTAGATGCTATAGAGGAGAGTTGATCGAAGATATTTTTATAAGTGAAAGAAACAGTGGACTCCAGCAAAATGTCAGGTGCTTTGGTGTGTGGAGGACAAGTAAAATGACACGGATGGAAAATATTGATTAAATAAGTCAGCTTTTTCTAAGGCTTTTTGCGTTTTCTAATGCAAAATGGACGGGTAAGGAGTTGTAGAAGACAAAAAACGGAGAACTTTGAAAGCTTCATTTCAGCAAACGTTTGAGTTTGAAAACTTATTCAACAAAGACAATTTATCGAGTTCTATGGAATTAGAGACTTCTTTGCATAAAGCAGAAATTTTACCATGATTATTGGTGGAGTTCCCATAATTTCGTTTTGCTGTGTGATATGTATTCATAGCGTGGATTGAGTGAGAAGAAAAATAATAAGGATATTAAAATTGCTTTCTTTATTTTTTATTAAGAAGTACCGTAAATCCACCAGCATAAACCACACCTAAAATTTTTATGAATGTTTAGGCGCGGCTTATACACACAGTCTAAACATTATATCTCTAATCTTCTCACTAGGTTCTCATTAAGGTATATCTTGGGATACCCAAATGCTGAAAAAAAATATTCAACAATAAAACACTAGGTAGGCTATACACAGCATTCAATTTTGCCCTTCTCGATGAAATGTGTTACAATATGTGTTGCTGATTTCGTAATATGGTTAAATTAAGTTTGTTAAATGAATGGATAGAATATGTGGGAAGGACAAAGTTAGTTTGTCTTGGCAGATGCGACTTGTTATATGCTGCATACTTGTAACTGAAAAAAACTCTCAAAGGTTGGGATGTGGCTTATACATATTGGCGGCCTACTACCGAGCACTTGCGTTAATAAATAGGGTTATTTTTACCTAAAAATGCAAACCTTAATCTCAAAAATTGATATTATTTTCCTAAAAACCCCCATTTTACACATTCCTTTTACATCAAAATTTGAAATTATTTGAATCTAAATTATTTTTAATAAGTATTTTAGCACTAAAAAGGTAAAATTAAAGACAAATTAAAAAATCAAAATAATTTTTTTTGCAGTTGTATACCATGGTTGTATCAATTATATATTTTTCGGAGGGAATTGCATAATATACTTTGACTTAATTGACTTATGATAGACATAGTTATTACAAAAATGCATTCATTGAACATTAGGGTTTAGACAAAGAATATAGAACTTTTAGCTGCTGCATAGAATAATGTTTAATAAAACTGCAATGGACCTATCAAACTTGAGCATAAATTAAAGTATGAATGTCATAATCATGACAGTTAAACTCAAAAGGAATAGCTACATTTGTAAATCTCATTTTTGAAGAAAAATGCCATAAATAGCTCGTTTCTGTGAAGGTATTTATGACAACATTTTGTGCATTAAACAGCCATATAATTGTTACTGAATGATTAATAGTTATTTCTTCTTAAGTTTTCCAAAATTAGTTAGTACAAGTTTTCATACTGAAAAATTGACCCACGGGCTTGCATTGATTACACCTACTGCTTAATAAAATTCCGATATTAAGCAAGATACCGCGTTATCAGTATGCCACCAGGCCTTATTTAATAGCAATTTTGAAAAAATATTATATACAATTTTTAATTATGAGCACTGGCTTAACTAAAAGTTTGAAATGTATGTAAAATTGGTAATGCCAAACAATTTCAAAACTGTAGTTCCAGTACTTGCTCTCTTACTCCATTTGAACAGGAAAACAGCTTTTTGCATCTGTGGTTAAGCCAATATTCTTATAATATGCTTTATACAATAATCAATGCATTAAATATTAATTTAATACAACACGCTTAATAGAAAAATGTACAAATTATGAAAAGTAGTTTTGTAAATATATGAATACACTAAAAATTAACTTGAATGTTTTGTTTAAATATGTAAACCATCTGCAGACAACACTGTCAAAGAGGACGAAAAATAAGATTTATGTAACAAATATATAGAATTAAGGTCACATTTTGTACACGTAGTCGGCGGCTAATCATATAAACTGGCAAAATACTTAGCCACAAACTCACAAATCTTTTAAGTAAAAATATGGGCGCATTTATATTTTATGCAGTAGTATGTTGGCACTCCGCCAACACCTATGATATATGCATATATATAAACTACAATTGACATATATATATATATATATATATATCTATTTGATACAATAAAAATATGTTTAAAAATTTTTACAAAATCGAATCACTCCTAAACGTAGCTTACATTTCTTGAAACCAAGTGTATTTAAAAAATTCGCCGATACGAATTTTACTTATTTTAATCAAATCACTATAAAAGGGGAGGGGGAAGCAGCTGCCTCCCTTGCAGCCGCATGTTCATATGCATTTTAGTATATATTAAAATAAACGTTATATTTTTTGTGATGCTTTATATTTCTGTGTTAATTTTCTATAAAAAATTAGTTCTTTGAGTGAGTTGGTATTTGTAATAAAACTACCATTTTACGTTTCAGGAAGAGAATTTGCTAATCTTCATCAGTCCAAGATAAATAAGAATTTCGGATACAAATAGGACATGTTTCGCTCTCATCAATGAAGCAGTTTCTGAAACAAATGAAGTGAAACATGTGAGCACATTGTAAACTTATGGTGTCATCAATATCTTTAATGAAGATTGCTTCACAGAGATTACAGCACTGGCTATGCATAGTTGGAGCTGGTGAAGAAATCTGTTTTCGTAATATCCTAAATATTTCCAAGTTATTTTCACATACAGTCTAATATACTATACTAAGATAACAAATTTAATATATATACAACATAATTGCAAAAAACAAATTATATATCTCAAATTGTTACTTCCTTTCAATTTTTTTCAATTTCAAATACTAGTGGGGGCGTGTCTGATAATTTGTAGGGTTATCTAGATATTATGTACACACTGGAAAATAATCAAGAACGTCTACATTCAGCATAGAGAAAAAATATATGAAAAGTAAATCTTTGCCAATAATTAAACCATTATGTTATATTGTTAAATAGTTATAATAATAGTAAAATTGCAAAAGTTTTTAAGGAATTGAAAATACCAAACTAATAAAGAAAATTGACATATTATTCCAAACGGTAAACTAACTTGATGTAGCTTGCGTTTCAAATTTTAGAAGTCAGTTAATCCTTCTAATCTCAATAGTTTTAAAAATGATTTGAGTCAAAATATTACTTTCATTAAATATATTGCTTGTTGATGATTTAGAATCGTTCAATATACAATTGTCCTAACTATACATTATAAAAGATATAATTTTTCTTCACGGAATTTTCAGAAATTTTAATTAACAAGTCATTTCAACTGGAAACACAAAAGTCAATTTTAGTGAAATATACTGATGATTTAAGAATAATATTATATATAATTTTATAAATATATTTTCGATCTGTCAAAATTATTAAATTTGATTTAAATCAATACGAATCCCCCTTTGCAGCACGCAAATAAATTAATCAGCTTTAGAAAATATGTCAAAGATGGTTTCTATTCTAACATTATAAACACAATTTAGAAACTATTGGATATTTAGAAAAAAATTATCAAGGAATAGAATTCCAGACGTTTTCGAAAATGTAAAGCTAAATAATACAAAAAATTTGCAATGATTATACTTTTGTAAAGTATATTTAAAACATTAATTAGAAAATGCAGTTAGATAATACCAATTCCTTACCCTTCTAATACATTGGCTATATCAGCACTTGGATGTACATTTTCTGAAATTTCTGAATGCTTGCTAATATACATCTGCAACAAAAATATATGATGGGACAGACTAGGGGATGACTTGAATGACTTTTCTAGGGAAAGAAACAAAGATCTTTCCATTTCTGTCAAACTAAAAAGACAGGCAATTTTCTCATTTGAAATCATTTGCTTAATATTGCATGACTTCTTAGTTAAAGTTGTAATGCAATTTGAAATTTTTGGTAAATAAAGAAGTGCATTTTCAATATTAACAAGATCATTTTCAATATTTCTCTTTGGTTCCATAACATCCTCATATTTGTCTTTATAATTAGTGGCATACTCTTCAGTTTGTGTAGCAGTGTGCATTTCGCATAATTGTAAGTTATTGAAATAATTTTTAATAAAAGTTCTTTTCTGTAAGATGATTTACGATTTGACAAGGTATCTGTACACTATCTCTAAAATTTACAGTATGTATTACTTCTGACTGGCACAGTCGACACTTATCTGGATTACCTATTTTCTTAAAACAACTTAGATGAAACGCCACTTGGCACTGGCGTCTACATTGGATGATTACGTGACCCATGTAGAAGATGCTGTTTGTATAGATTAATGAGTCAAAGTTAACACAAAATTTGCAAGTGGTAGCAGGAGTTGGATATGATTGTGTTTTGAGAAGGCTTGCTTCAACTAATGAATTAAACTTCACTCTATTCATTTCAGAAAGAACGTAATCATTCCAACAGTATTTCCAATCTATCCAATCACAATCACTAAGATTGTCATTAAAACGTATTAGTAATTTATTTGCGGCGTTAAAATGTAACAGTGAAATTAAAACAATTGATTTGAGAAAATCCAAAAGAGGGGAATCATTATCAATAAATTCAAATGGTACTTTATCCAATAGCAACAATCTGGCAAAAAGAATAGAGTCGAGAGAATTCAAATCTACTAACAAAGTAATGACTTTATATATGCAACTAAATAAGAAAGTTGATTTAAATAATCTTTCATTATCTTTAATGGAATTTAATACATCTATAATGTCTTTCAAAGATTTAAGTTCTGAACGCATTAACATGTGTTTTATTGTGAAAAATCCATAGGTTATTGAAACCGCTGAACGTTTTCCTTCAGATGAAATAACATCAAGATAAGGCACTTCAGAATCATTAATCTCTGAATTTTTCATATATTGATCAATCCATTTGTAATGACGTGATAATTGAACAACATCCGCAAAAGATATATGTCCCACATCATCATTATCAAATGGAAATCTCAATGATTGCAAAGTTTCCATATCTCTAACGAATTTATCAATAGTAGTACACAACAAATTTGCAGACGGCAATGGGTAGTCTTTAATGCCTCGCAAAATATCTTCGGATCTATCAAAGAAATTTTTTATTTGATTCACACTAAACAAGTGTGAACTAAATCGAAAACACATAGATTCGCTTCTCCTCAAACACCAAAAATCATTAATAACATATTGTGCAATAAAATGCCTGATCTTGGAGGAAAAATTATTTTTATGAAAAAACTACAAACCGCTACCCAAATGATACGTGTTACAAAGACTTGAGTGATTATGTCTTTAAGAAAGTAGCATATTGATTTCAGACTGTGTAAAAGGGTTTGCTTTGGATAAGCAGATAAATTATTAGAAAGCCTAAAGAGAAATTCACCGTCATGTTTGATTGATCTTTCGATTTGTTCATCTGAATTAGCCACCATCATCCTTTTCAAAGTGCAACAAACCCTTGCAACGAGCAGTCTAATTAATTTATTAACAATACACAAATCGTCTGAAATATGCTGCATATTAACCAAAAAGAAATTGAAATGCAACTTTGAGTTGGTATATGCTCCCGAAATTGAGTAAAGAAGATCTCTGATATATCCAATAACTTCAGTTAAGTAGCGAACATTTATCAAATCAAAATATATTAAACAACAACAGCATATATCAAGATCATCAACTTAATACTAAGAAGTGGGAGTTTTTCGAAGAAAATTGTTTTCGAAGAAAATTGATGAGTTGTGGCAATGCCTAAAAAAGATTTGTTACATATACCTGAGAAAAATTTCTATATATAAGTATATATATATATATATATATATATAACATCTTAATAGAAGAGTCCTACATTCTTTCATTCAGTTGTTTTAAGAGACAGTAGAATTTTATTATTAAAACGTAGTACATATGACCTTTATGAAAAATGATCATACACTTTGTCTTTATAGGTTATTTGGTTACTTAGGAATACAAATTTGAAAAGTACATAGATAATTTAATTCAACGGTTTTTGAAGGAATTAAAAAAGATGTGTTATGACAGTTTGGGATTCATTTGCACCACATATTTTTTGTTATCTAATCTATAAGATATGGGTATATTATGTACCAGGTAAAATAGATAAACATGTTCTGTATTTCAAAAAACAATCTTGGATTAATCCGTGCAATCTGCATGTCAGAAAATAACTCGCAGAAACGATTTCATTGGCGATTCAACGAGCGACCTCGCCTTTTTAATCACAGCACTGTAGGTTCTAACAATCAGATGCTGTTTTATGCAATGAAACATACTTCCCATGTAATCATTTACACATTTCTTCACAATGGCCATGTGAATGCATCGCTATAATGTAGCACATCTAGTTGTAGTCATTGAAAATGAATGTGATCCAAAAAGTGCGCATGATAATGAAGATGCTTTCGAAAGAGGTGTAGATCATGAAAGTGATGAACTTCATTTTGACTTTGATGAAAGTATAAGCTCAGAAGATATAGAGGTAGACGTAGAATATAGAATTTTAAGCAAATGTCTTTGGGCTACTTCGTATGGAAATATAGTGTGAAGATCGTCACTAGGGTGCGTAAAAGTCAATAAATTCAAAATGTTTTGTCGATCAAAAAGCTATTGCAAAATTGAATTAGACATGATAAATATAATTTGCGCAACATTTTAGTATGGTTATAATATCGAAACAGTCAAAATTTCATTTTTAGGTCAAAATAATGCAAAATCTACTATATATAAACAAACATAATATAAAGTGTTTATAGTCCTAGTATAGGTGGCAAAAAAGAATTACTAGCTTTGATAAACAACGAGATACCAATAATTTTTCTTGTCACAAGGGTTGAAGTTGCATGCTCTCATATTTCCTTTGTAACTATTAGAATTTAGGACTTTATCAAAATGTTGAAGTTAAAATCTTAAGTTATTATAATGTGTAATAAAAATGTACATATTTTACAATGTAATCGTTGAAATATAATACCAGCAAAATTTTAATTAATTCTAAGAATGCATTAAAGATCAGAATAAGCTAAATTCAATTCATTACTGTACAACAAACAATTGCCACAAAATTACTTCATAACTATATCCACTAAAATTCAATTTATTCAAATGAAATGAAACTTGAGATTTCATTGTATTATAATAAAAGATTCGTTTCCGTGTTATAATTAAAAGAAAAACTGTTGCAGCAAAATGTTTTACAATAACGGTTTGATGATGAAATTTGTTAATGATGTGTATTGTAAATATTCGAAACGAGTCTAACCCTTTTCAATAAATGCTTATACTGGGTGCTGGGATTACTGCTAAAGATTATGCATATAGGGACCATTCCAAAATCTAGTAATTGCGAAAGTAACGGGTTTAAATATAATATAGAGTAATGTGAGGCAAAAAAACACTTAGACCTTTTGTGGTCAATAAAAACTTTAAAATAAAACATTTGATAAATTTGCTTTTTTAGCTACTTAAAACAATATTTAGTAATGTGTTATAAAAAATGGACTTGTTTCAAGTTATATTTTTGTAAAAATATTGGTTTAAAGTAAGAATGTCAGAATTTTCAGGTTTTCTAAATATGCGGTATAAGAAGGAACGTATTAAAAGAGGCAAGGAAATACAATGTAGAATAAAGTTTAATGAAACTAAAGCAACAATTACATGTTTCTTTATAAATATTGATTGTAGCTATGAAATCACTTCTTAACTTAAATCACATATTATTATGCTTTTTGGAAATGTGCAACAATCACTGTGAGCCCATGTCACAAACTAAACATACGAGGTCTATCCCAAAACTAAGTTTCCCTACGAAATAAAAGACAAGATATGTCAGTGAGAAACTTTTTTATTTCACAAAACTTTAAACAAACATGAGTTTACTCAACATAGGAACTGTCGTTGTCAACACATTTGTTCCATTGGTTCACCCAGCTGTCAAAAACATGAGCAAAACCAGTTTCAGCCAGATATCACAATGATGCTGAAGTTGCTTCGTTGATCTCATCTGTGGACTCAAAACGTCTTCCGCGCAAAGTTTCCTTCATCTTTGCAAAAATAAAAGTCGGCGGGAGCCAAATCGGGAGAATACCTGGGTTGACTGAGTAGTTCCCAGTTCCAATCGTCAAGAAGATCCATGACCAATCTCGCCGTGTGGACTGGTGCATTTTCATGGTGAAATATCAGACCACGTTCCAGAAGCCATGGGCGTTTTTTCTGATTGCTGTTCGAAGTTTCTCTTGCAGGACCCATTTGTAATATACAGCGTTATTTGTGGTGCCTATAGGGACAGCCCAGTTCACTAAAACACCTGCCACATCGAAGAAAACGATGTGCATTGTTTTCATTGCAACTTGTTTGCGCTGAACTTTCTCGGGACGAACAGAACCTTGGTTGTGCCATTGCGCTGATTGTCGCTTCAACTCAGGGTCCCATGAGTAGACCCATGTCTCATCTCCAGTCACAATACGGCTGAGAAAGTCTTGACCCTGTCGCCGAAATCTGCGCGTGTTGGCACAGCATAGACGCACTAGTTCTTCTCGTTCACCTTCATCCAGAAGGTGTCGAATCCACTTGGCAAAAATTTTCTTCTTTCTAAGAACATCCACAAGAATGCGGTGAACAGTACTATGTGGTATGCCTGTGATGTTCTCAATGTCTTGACATGTTCTCCTTCTGTCCTCTTCAACCACAGTCCTCAATTGCTCCACATTGTCACCAGTGGTGGACGTCTGCGGTCTTCCAGAACGCTGTTCATCTTCACATCTCCAATCGACCATCTGCGAAACTTGCCACCTACTTTCGAATAGTCTGAATTGATGGATAATATGGTCCAAGAGTGTCACACAAAATTTGGTGAATTTCTGGCGGCCGCTTCTCTGACAGTGCAAAGAACTTCATTATGACATGAATGTCATACTTTGAAAACGATTGCTGTGCGGTCACCTTATGCATACCAGCTAATATTGAAAAGCGATTGTGCAACTAACTTACAACTTGAGAGACTGAAACTCAGTGATTATCTTACACATAAATCAAAGCTCACTGACGTGCAGTTTCAATACCTTAGTTGTTATGTGGGCTGAACTAACCCAGATAGAAACTTACTTTTGGGATAGACTACGTAAAGAAGAAGAAATTTCCCCTAACAAATATTTTAATGCTCTCCAAATTTTAAAGATTCTTGTCAGAGGCTGACTTTAAATTCTCTGTAAACTGTTTGTTAATCACATAAAAATGAAAGCAATACGATTTTCAACAAAGAGGCGGGAAATTATTTTGACCATCATAACTCAGCAAATCTATTAACCAGAAGCTAATAAAACACTGTAATAAAAAATTTGTTCCTTTTTGCCCTACATTACGCTATAACAATAAAGAACGGCATAAATTGGTGACTAATCGGCCTAAAGATTGAAGGCAATGCATTTTTTCTAAATTTTCGCTTATATTTAGCGCAAGTTACCAATTGGAATAAAGAAGCCTATATTTTTATGTCTAGATATTGAAAATAGTACAAAAATTATTTTGAATAATATTATATATATGGTGACAAACTCATCAAAAAATTTAAGTAGATTCGTCAACCGTATATTAAATGCAAAACTGCATCGGATATTTAGAATGCCAGTTAAATAAGTCCAAGTAACGAGAAAATGGAATTTGAAACTAATACTTTACTAAATGCTGTAGTTCTGCATTTTCTCATATTTTAATTTTAAGGCATTTTACAAATGTTTCTACGACTTTAAGGGTAACACAAAAGAATAATAACCAACATTGAAAAAAATGTCGAACATTATTAGCTTGAACTTAGTACGAATATTAAAACTGAAAATGCAAAGAGAAAATATAAATATGAGCATTAAATACCTAACGCGAGGATACAAATGAATATACAGTAACAAACTTACCTAAAAATATCAGCAGACTCGTCAAACGTGTGTTTCAAATTCATAAAACTAATTTTGAAGAGAACATTACCTTCAAACCGTTCGACATGTTCATCAATTATTGAGTGGATGCCTGGTGATAAAAAAATATACTCACGCTTCACAATATCATCAAATTGACCCTCCCAAGAAAATCTAAAAAATGTTACATAACATCAAAAAGCGGTACAGATAATATTAGTAGCCTAGATGAATACTGTTAGTTCAAGACAGACGATAGTGATTAAAAGTAGATTAAAATCTATTGTGTAACTTCATTACAATATATAAATGTACAAACAGGTTCTCATGGTAAACCTGAGACCGCAGCATGACATGCAACTATGTGATTACATGTTAACAACCAATCACCAACAAATACAACCATCTTAATTGCCAATATAGATTCTATTTGAGCTAATAACTACCATGCACATCATATTAATAAATTTCAAAAAATGAAAATTAATGAGGCAACTACTACACTGCATGATATATAAAAGTCTAGGAAATTGATTTTATGGTGAAATTCACTGTTCTCACCAAGACGAATTTGAACAGTGGAAATACACTGAATCTCAAAACAAATCAAATGCTAGTTTTAACATGGTTTATGATGATGGAACAAAAATTAAAAAGCATGATAGGTATGCACAAATGATAATCAAATAATCAATAATAACGCAGTTTGTGATAATTACCAATACTTACAAACCTAATGATTAACAAGAGAATTGTATCAGCAAGTCTAGCTCATTATAAAATAAGAAACCTAAAAATGCAAACATTTGGAGGCTTTAATACACCTAACCAGCGTTGCGAAAAAATCCGATTTAAATAAAAAAATAAAAAAATCGGATTTCTTATTTAAATTTCAATTTTACACAGACCATCTTCCAATGTAGTAAATATTAGACATCATTTGATACTGCTATTTTTGAAATACAATAATTTAATCAATTTTAAATAAACTGAAGATAAAAAACATGCAAAAAACATTTCAGAGTTTGCCAATTCATTCCAATATCAGAGCAATGACTTCAAAACAATTAAAATATACTACTTGGATCTCTTTTAGTGTACTTGATTTAAATCAATAATTGCACTAATAATGTGCTTTGATTTAAATCAGTATATAAATCAAATTTAAATAAATGATTTACATCGAGTGATTTAAATCGACGAAGACTGCACCTAACTGTATCGTGCAATAAAACATATGAAATTTCCCAATATTATAAAGCACGTTTAAATTTTGAAAACATTTCAAACCAATTGGAAATGGCAATTGAAAATCTTAGGCATGGCACATGCGAGTAGATATATTTAACTAACTTCTTGGGGCTTCCTGCAAATTGGCAGCTGAAGATTATGCATCAATTTAATGATAGTGTAATAATACTAGGTCGGTGCAAAAATTATTCGGCATTTATATTATTGTGAATATATACGATTGTGAGTAATTATTTGATTTCAACAATTTATTAAGAAAACATACAAGGAAAACTAAGCAAGTTCACTCTAGACCGTATTCACTAGTGCTGTGCGTCCCAATATACTTTAACCGGATTAATCAAGCCGGAATATTTCTTAGCTTAACCGGATTTTAACCGAATTTAACCGGATCCTTAAAAATTAGCACTGTCTTGGTTATATACATCTATGCACCTCTATATATATTCAAACGAAAAAGAAAAATATATTCAATTCCTATGTGTCAATATATATATATATATATATATATATATATATATATATATACATACATCAATGTCATATCGTCGATAATATCCTTTTCTGATTTACCTATTTTTCAATTTTATAGAATTCACAGCAAATTTCAGATCTGTTAATAGGTTACACTATATCTATATCGATCAATAACTTGAAGTTTATTATGCGGCATTCTCATAGTGAAGAATATACAAAGTTTGTAATTTGATCGATATACAGTACCCCTGGACTGTAATAAGAAATGGAATGTGTAAATCCGAAAAATGCTCACAATTATGGTAAAGATTATTGAATCGATAACATGTGTTCTAAAATAGTCTATCGCGGAAATGTAAATATTCTGTATATATTGTCTTCGTAATGTTAGAAATAAGTAGTTAAGATCAGGGCAAGGCCGTGCCAAGGGACAGCTATGGCTATTTGCCATATGGAAATGAAGTGATTCTATTGGACGCTATNTTGTACAATACTGAACTTTGTCACTCAGAGTCATTGTGTAATGTATGCTTTTACAATTTACACGCAATTGCTAAAGAAATTGTTGTTTTCCACCTCTTGCATATTTGTTTTGATCAATATTAATGCACTTGGAAACACACTCTAATGCAAATAACACATCATTTTTCATTTGAAATATTTGGGTTTTAGATCTATGAATTGTTTTCCTTAAAACATTACGTTGCATGTTTAAACATTGTTACAACAAACACGCCCTAAGTGAAATTTGTCATCAAAAATATCAGTTTGCCTAAATTCTAAAAATCAAAAATTCTCACTTTTTGGTCTAAACAAATTGTCTAAAGAATTAATTTGCTCAATTTAGTTTAGTCAAAAATATTTCGTCGCTAGATAGCGTCCAATAGAATCACTTCATTTCCATATGGCAAGTAGCCATAGCTGTCCCTTGGCACGGCCTTGCCCTGATCTTAACTACTGAAATATTTTATGAAGAAAGTGTTATTGAAGATGACCGCAGCCCATCAACATTTAATGAAGAAAAGATATGTGATTACACGCAAAATGTTGTTGATAAAAAAGGATTAAATAAGAAATAGTCGATGAGACAGTTATTTTCAGTAAGAAAATCACGACTTAATATTATTTCGTAGGGGAGAGGCTGATTTCTGGTGTCAATGATATGGACATCTTGACGAAATTTGCAGTTTTGTATTGCCAGGATGCGTCCTTTACCAAGCCTTTAACGTTGACATAGTCTCCTGAGGCACTAATTAATCAGGCTTCATTTGTAGTAATATCTTCACAGGTTTCGGCCGTTATTGTTATGGAGGCACCAGTGTCTACTGTAGCTTTGATGTTGTGGCTGTTTATCATTACTGGGATTAAGTTTCATTTGAGTAAATCTGTGAAGATCAGTAGCTTGATTACTTGGTTTGGGGAAAGCGCCCTTGTTCATTTAAATTCTCTTCTGTTTGATGGTTTTGCTTGAGAGTTTCTAAGTCTTTGGTGGTAAAGTATCCGTCATCATTAATTAAGTAAACAATGGCTTTGCAGTCTTGTTTCAGATGTCATTTTCACCGCATTTTCGGCAATTGACAAATGAGAAATCTGTGGGTTTCTCCTCTATTGCTTGGTGTAGTGCTTCCTTTTTGAAGACAGGGCAGTGGGATTGAGGTTGAGGAGTACTGCATTTTTGGTATATTCTTTCATTGTTTTTGATTGTGAGCTTGATATTAACAGCTTTTTTGATAAGTGTATTTATATCATCATCGATACCGCATTTGTTTTCAAATCTTGTTTTCATAGAGGCAGGGAGGCCAATGTGTACATACGAGTACAAATCTTGTGTGTAATACCGCTCTTCTTCTTGAGATAGTCGTAATAAACGATCTACTTTATAGATATAGTTAATTATATTTTTCTTTTTCAAGTTTGCATGCAGAGAGTTGCATTCGATACTGCTTTCAAGTGCTTTCATTGTCAAAGTGTTCGTCCATAGCTGTTACTAGCTTATCGTAATCTATTTTGATGTTGGCATCTAAGTTAAGGTACACTTATCAAGCTCTGTCTTTTAGAAAGAGAGGCAGTTGCGTAGCTCTATTTTGTTTAGTTCCATGTTGTTGCAAAATATAAATTTCAAAAAGAACTATCCATTCGCAAAAGGTTTTTCCTCTAATATCGAATTTTTCTGTAAAATAATGAGTCATTTTTTGCAATATCATAGGGTCTCTAGCAATTCCACGTTTGTTATTCTGGTTTTATGGATTATTCCAAATGCTTACGATTCTAAAGTCTCAATAAGATTACCAGAAAGAGGCATTTATCTCCTAGATCCTTGTCCTACTTTAAAACCCCGGCCAGATGCACCTGTGTAGAGTGTGAAGTTTGAAATATATGTAAAATTCACGTCACAATATCCACATACTTTCATTCCAATATTCCAGGTTTAGATGAAATGTAAACTCGAAATGGGCAGTGACCTCAAACACTACTAGCTGCTCATCGACACAGGCCTGTTCACCAACTTTGTAGTTGTTGCTGCAGACGGAAGCAGGGTGGTCATTAATGTTACATATTGCCCCTATCATATCCCGTTGTCTCCGCTATCACTACGTGAGTTAAACTGGAATACACACACCAACACCTGAAATTTTGTTCCATGAAATTGCCGGAAACTGAGCGGTCACTTTCCCCGTTTCAAAGATGTATCCCTCGCTCGGATATTGCCTTATAGCCTCCTGCTAGTAGTATGAGTTCTATGTGGGTATGTAACTCAAGTTGATTAATTAGGTTCAAATTCTCCTGAAAAACCCAGGTCCCTTTCTCATTTCTACATTATATAATAATGTCCAAAATCTCATTTTTGAAAGGCAGAAAAGAAATCTCTATAGGGGTGTTTGCATATTTCATGACATGACGTGTTGGCTCAGCAATTTCTCTGAGGATTTTTTGAACTTCCAGGTGTATCTCGTGGATCCAGACTGGGAATGTTTCTCCATCCCTTAAAGTAAGCTGATTTGTTGTATTAGAAAAAGCAGATTCCTCTGCAAATTTTCCATACTTATCACTTTCGAAATCATATTCTTTATGTATTGTTTTTGTAATTTATTGAAGCTTTCAGAGTTGCTATCAGTATAATTATATATTGTCAATGTAATTTCTGAAAAAAGATTTCTTCTTCAGAAGTAATGTATATGATTTTGAAATAAGTGGAACGACCAAAGTTAACTGTTCACGATTTTGGTAATCGTTTTAAAGCAGATGGCAATACTTAGCCCAAGAAAAGCCTAGGACGTCTTTCAAAGGTTGGGAAGCACTCTAAATGCATGTTGAATAGTATGTCGAAGGCCAACCCCATGCCTACATCCACTGAGCTTCAGCAGAATTGGATCAAAATTATCGAGGTCAGCAGTCATACTATCAGAATTCTTTGTGATGCTGCTCTGGTAGGTAGAGTTGCAACTAAATGCCCCAAGCTGTCGGAGAAGCAGCAAAGTGCTAGAGTAAAATGGTGTCGCGATTTTGTTATTAT
>CABFPE010000688.1:324251-347167 GCA_900660155.1 Hofstenia miamia | reverse complement strand
ATATATATATATATTAGAGAGTGACACCAGGTACCTGATAAACCCGATCGGGTTTTGGGTCCTGTCGGGTTCGAGTACAAAAGAAATTAGATTTATTATTTATAAAATATTGATGTTATTCACATCTTGAACTGAGAAATAGCCAAGACGTTAAGCAATACGAATGAATTGCTGTTTCTCCGTCAGAAAATGATTGATGTTAATGATCAATCGATTGGAGAAAGATAGAAAACGTCAAATCAAATTCAACGTTTTGGGTAGGGTTCGGGTCGGGTTGGATGCCGATAGTAAATATTATGATTGGGTCATGTTTGGGTCCATGCTTGCCTCATATTGTCACTCTCTAATATATATATATATGCAATCTGCCTTTATGCGGTTAGCGCACATGCAAAATATTATGTTAAATGATGTCTGCCTCTGACAGCCCACTCAATATTTATATAATTTATTTTTATATATTACATGTGGCAGTTATATTTTGAATTGCGCAAGTTCATGTTAATGTGCGTATTCCGATTATTCAATTAACATTTGCTTTCAATTCTATGGGGAGTTTATATTAGGAATCTATTGAAATCGTCAAACGATTTCATCATGATGAACAAATGTAAACGCATTCATGCACTATTGAATTTGCTTGACAAAGAGAGTCACTGATGTGGACCATTAAAAAACCGGACCAAATTGTAACAAACATTTGGGAATTGTTTACAAAACTCTTATGAATAGCCTAGAAATAGCTTAAAAGTTACGTAGAAAACGTCTAGAAGACGTCTAGAAGACGTTTAGAAGACGTCTAGAAGACGTTTAGAAGACGTTTAGAAGACGTTTAGAAGTCGTCTAGAAGACGTTTAGAAGTCGTCTAGAAGACGTTTAGAAGACGTCTAGAAGACGTTTAGAAAACGTTTTAGAACATAATTTGGTGGACACTAGATGGCATTCAGCAACGTTTAGAAATAGTGTTTTATACCACGTTTAGAAGACGTATCTTAAGACGTCTTACAAAGTGTCATACCATTATAAGAGGGGTATAAAACGTTTTATTGTTTATTGGGGATTAATCCAAAAACTACCCAAAACTATACGTGTTTCACAAACTCACAATGAGGAGAGGAGGCTAAGAATTCTCCCATTTGCCAAGTCTGATGTTTAGGTCAATTTTTTCATTAGTTGTTGTTAAAAACTAGAGAAGGGCCGATACAAATACAAAGTCTAAAAAGTTGACTATTTTCCCGCAATAATTTGTGGTTTGAGCAAATAGATTTATGAACAGCAATACTTTTAGTAAATTGAAATTGTTGAAAATTCCTTAAAACTAAGATTACTAGTACCGAATTTATGATCTACCTAGAAATGCCATACACGTCAATTGACTGATTAAATTGAAAATGATTATATTGCAGCGTGCTGCCAAATATAATTTTTACATTTTTACTTTGAGGCTGAACAAAATCCATGAACAAGCAATTATTATGTAAAAGTATCTAAAAAATCTTAAATGCACTAATTAAAATATTGCTTAAATAATGTAAAAACACAAAGAAAATTGACAAATTTAACATGTTGAACATTTTTTACGCCACTTACCATAATGTAGTTTCATACAACAACAGAATATGTCTGAAGTACGATTTTTGCTACACTAAGCACCTTTTTCCATCACAGGAAATGCAGCAAAGGTTTCATTTGGATGATGGTCTGTGAGCTTTTTACAAAAGTTTTCAATATATCGCCTTCTGGAAATCGAGGAATTGCAAATCTAATATTATTAAACTATCGATCAGTGCCAGATCATTGAAATTATAGAGAACGGGCCTTTCAGGGTTATTGGTCTCTACAATCATTACAACTTTATGAAGATAACTTGGCACTCTTTTTGCACTAATACACTATGAGCGAAATTCCTTGTTCAGTTTCTACAAGAACTTTAGTAGCTTACATTTTCTGATTGGCTAATGTTTCACAAGGCAATCGAGGAATTGCAAATCTAATATTATTAAACTATCTATCAGTGCCAGATCATTGAAATTATAGAGAACGGGCATGGGCCTTTCAGGGTTATTGGTCTCTACAATCATTACAACTTTATGAAGATAACTTGGCACTCTTTTTGCACTAATACACTATGAGCGAAATTCCTTGTTCAGTTTCTACAAGAACTTTAGTAGCTTACATTTTCTGATTGGCTAATGTTTCACAAGGCAATCGAGGAATTGCAAATCTAATATTATTAAACTATCTATCAGTGCCAGATCATTGAAATTATAGAGAACGGGCATGGGCCTTTCAGGGTTATTGGTCTCTACAATCATTACAACTTTATGAAGATAACTTGGCACTCTTTTTGCACTAATACACTATGAGCGAAATTCCTTGTTCAGTTTCTACAAGAACTTTAGTAGCTTACATTTTCTGATTGGCTAATGTTTCACAAGGCAATCGAGGAATTGCAAATCTAATATTATTAAACTATCTATCAGTGCCAGATCATTGAAATTATAGAGAACGGGCATGGGCCTTTCAGGGTTATTGGTCTCTACAATCATTACAACTTTATGAAGATAACTTGGCACTCTTTTTGCACTAATACACTATGAGCGAAATTCCTTGTTCAGTTTCTACAAGAACTTTAGTAGCTTACATTTTCTGATTGGCTAATGTTTCACAAGGCAATCGAGGAATTGCAAATCTAATATTATTAAACTATCTATCAGTGCCAGATCATTGAAATTATAGAGAACGGGCATGGGCCTTTCAGGGTTATTGGTCTCTACAATCATTACAACTTTATGAAGATAACTTGGCACTCTTTTTGCACTAATACACTATGAGCGAAATTCCTTGTTCAGTTTCTACAAGAACTTTAGTAGCTTACATTTTCTGATTGGCTAATGTTTCACAAGGCAATTCACGTCTGTTCTGGTGGATTGTACCAAAAAACTTAATTTGTTCTTATCAGTGTGTTGTCATCAAGAAGGGAGAAAAGGAATTACCACAAAACACATTCTATGCACCACTAAACAGAGAGTTCATTAGTTTAAATACCACTGCTACTGATAGAGTCTCTAAAACTATTTGGTGTTAATCTTTTCCAATGTATGGAAAGCCAATATCAATGAGAAGAAAAAATTTAAGTTCTTACTTATCTGACTTATTCGACTTGAACTGAACAAATTTGCTGTTTGCATTACACGGAAACATTTGTTCATCTATGGTAATTTCATGACCTGGGTTTATAACCTTATTGCAATTGTTGATGAAGGGCTCCAAAATTGAAGAATCTAAAACCAATTTATTTAAAAAATCGTTTCTGAAAAAATATCTTCCTGAACCTGTCAACATTCCAAGTCTCATCTCATTGCGCACACCCAATACACAGCGATCAATCACTAAGCCGATACATTTGTCCAATTCAGCTAGAGTAATTAACTGTCTATTTATGAATCAACAGTCAGCTTCTGCTATGATGTTGTATATCTCTGTATATTTCGAAGCATGCATTCATTGATAAACACAAGAAATGTTGACAATGGACTTTCATTCTCTCAACAGGTGGAATAAGTAGTATGTCCACTAGTAGTATGAAGTACGTTATGTCGTGGTAAGTTGACCTCTCATTATATTGGCAGCGCTTCAGAAACGCAATGTAGTTCCATCTCGTGCTCGAAAAATATTCGCATTTTAATAGGCACGGCCCGACTCGCATTTTCATCATCATTAGTGGATTGCTAACTGACTGTATCTCACCATTTTCTTCTTCAGAATCATCATATCCATCATTGGCTCGTGTAATAAGTAATGTCCCTGACATTGTAAATACAAAATAATAAATGAGTATGAAGCGAAAAGCAACACGTAAGTAGGTAAATCATTGATATTCACTGAACAACAAATTTAAGAAAAAAATTACTGGAAATATATAAAGTGATTTAGACTAATTTGGGTACTCTGATTTCAAAAATCATAACCATTTTGCTGTATCACGTCAGGATTTTCCGTAACAGAAATATTCCCATTGCCTAGAAGTTAGGATTTCAATGAAATTTTATAAAATCATTTATTCATTATTTCATCATGAATGCTTCAAAATTATAGAAATTACACAAAAACTCCACTAGAATGTAATTTGAAATGCTTTAGGCATTTGGCTTTGCGCTTGTGCTGCTCTGTGTCAGTTTTAAGATGTAGAAACCAGCAGAAGTCGCCCATCATGTTCGGATTCTGCTGCCCTTAGTAACACGTCTCCATGAGTGAAATCTCTTGGTGGAATCGCTTGCTGTGCTCGTCCAGGACAGCTCACAAGTTGTCAGGGAAGAAGTTCAGGTGCTGATGTAGGAAATGGTTTTTCAGGGACATCCTGGAGCCAAGTTTCCTGAAAGACTTTAGCAGCTGCGGCACTATTTCTTCATAGTTGTCCTCGCGCGCTTGTTGCCCAAGAAGAAGCTTCTCCACGCTGCCAGCTCTTTGGGGTTTAGAGTTGTCAGAAAAGTTTTGTCTTTCATAATCTGTCGGATTTGCAGTCCAACAAAGACACCCGCCTTGAACTTGGCCTCCGACATGGTGTTGCCAAACTTATTCTTGAGGTATAAAAACCACGCCCATTCAGATCCATTGCCCGTACAAAATTTTTCATCAAGCCGAGCTTTATGTGGAGTGATGGAAGGAAAATCTTGACTGAGGCGACAAGGGCGACATGCTTCACGTTGTGTCGACCAGGTACATGCTCCTTTCGCTCTTCCCAATATTTCTTCATCCAGTGATTCTCGTCGTCTCTGCTATCCCAGAGAAAAAGGAAGCACATGTATTTTGTTTAGACTGACTGCAGTCCTAACAACAGCGCCACCACTTTCAATTCTCCGCAGATGTGTCACATGAAGTCATTGTACTTGATAGAATCAAGCAGCCGCCACATAGTCTAATAGGTCTCTGTCATGCCGAACGCGTGACCCAGTGGAACTGATGGTTTCTCGTTGCCATTGTGGAGTAAAACAGCCTTCAAGCTGTTCTAATTACGTTCTAGTGGAGTTTTTCTGTAATTTCTATAATTTTGAAGCATTCATGATGAAATAAATGAATAAATGATTTTATAAAATGTCATTGAAATCCTAACTTCTAGGCAATTGGAATATTTTTGTTACTGAAAATCCTGACGTGATACAGCAAAACGGTTATGATTTTTGAAATCAGCGTACCCAAACTAGTCTAAACCGCTTTACATATCTCCACTAAAAAAATTGTTGATCAGTGATTCTTCAAATCTGCTAATCTATTCTGCTAATGTACCATTATCAATAATGCTTGTTTGGCAGACTTATAATCCAATGAGAATACATGGAATTCACAATACCTGTGTTGGTTGTGAGTTTAGGTAGTATTGGCTACCACTGATGTCTTTATGCATCCGTCAATTGATGGGAACTGCAATTCTAGGTAGATTTGACCTTGACGTATTAGTGAATATATTGAGACAAAGGCTAATTATGTTCGTGTTAAAAGTCTAAAAATCACGGCTTTGTAATAAGGGACAATATAACGTTAAAAGATAAAGAAAATTCTTTACCCGTCAGTTGACGGAGTTGGCAATTCTAGCGTTGAATAAATAAATTGAATTTGGAAGAAAGAGCTGTACATATACCTCTCTGACTATAATATCGACAAATGACAGTGATCCTAGCAGAAGATATACTCAATAAGGCACAAAGCCAAATGAACAGCCGAATATAGAATTTTCAAAAAACCACTGAAGAATAACTTGTTAACTAACAGTAATCTAAACGTAAGAACCTATAGAAGTAGCTTAGCGTATTCTGTTGCAAATGTGTGAAAAATATTCAAAGATAGTAACAATTCAAAATTACAGCAAGTCAAGCTTTCCAATGTTCTAACGGTTCTACATTTCGAAATCTTTTTAAAATTGGGATTAAAGAATGAATAATCATTGATATTGATAAAAATTGAATGAAAATAAAAATATCACATACCTTACTATCATCGTTGCAAAATCAGTTCCAGAGGAATTCAAGTTTACTCTTTTAATAGCAGCACACGTTTCTTCAGGTTCGCTAATCCACTGCAAACTATCTTTGAAATTTGCATTGAACTTCATTGAATTCTGCAGACAGCTTAAAAGTGATGTTTCCATTTCCATAAAGATTTCTGAATGATTATTTTTTAAAGAAATCAAATTGTTTTTAATTGACAATAGTTTTTCATTGAGATGTGCCAACCGCTGTTTATTTCGATTCAGACAACAAAGTTCTTCATTAGTGTTTTGTATACAACAATATATTTCTTGTTTAATTTGAGATAATTTCAAATAGTCTTGTTTAAAACAATTCTCTTGAACTGTCTGTGTCCTCGCATGACATGATGGAATAAACCCACATTCTTTAAATTTGACATTATTATTATCATCATAACAATCTTTTGAACCAATCTCAAAGATTCCACTGTTGCTACAAAACTTAATGGAAGTCAAGCTAGCAGAACAAAACGGACAAGTTTTGTTTTCTAAAATCTCATTATTACTTAAGGAGAGCTTCCATTTTTCAAAACACTTTTGATGAAACGAAAGCTTACACAAATTTTCACACTGTACAATAAAATGGCTGGTGTACAAAACACTAGCTTTATATATCAAGTGATCAAAGTCACAACAAACTGTACAGATTCCATCTGGGATAGTGTATTGATTTATTCGTGCAACTGCTGCTGATTTTAATGCGTCAAAAATGGGGAAACTCATTTCGGAAAGGAGTATTTTTTCATCAACAAATTTCCAATCAAAATCTATTTCTCCATATTCGATAGATGTTAGAATTTCTTTTGCTTTTTGATAATGCATAGCACTGATTAACGTAATGGCCCTTAAGTACTGCAATATAGCCAAATATTTATGTTCGTAAAGTGAATCTTTCCATAGCCATTCGCAAATATATTCTATTGACTGTCGTGTATTTATTTTAACTAAATAGTTAACTATTTCAAAGATACAACTAATGAAAAAATTTTTGTTAAATCGACTGAAGTTATCTTTCATTGATTTGAGTACTCTTGAAATTTTTTGCTTCTCGAATATGCCTGAATTTAGTTTTTTTAGAACAGATTTGTACTCATTAATAACTCCATCGGCATTTAATGCAAATTTAAAAGGAATGTCAGTATTGTAGGGCGATTCTGCTTTTTTAAGACATGAAAATTGCAGAAAGCAATTAGCAACAGTAAAAAACATTTCATCAAAATCTTCTTTGTAAATATGAGAAGAAGCACATTTCTTTTTGCTAAAAATAAAATCTTCGATATCCAAAAAGTCAAGATCACTTTTAGCTATTACCAAAAGTTTTGTTAAGTATTTTAAAGACCCTAAACGGGAGTCTCCAAATTTCGGTAAAAATTTGAGCGATTTAATCACAAAATTTGAAGCATTTTTAAAAGAGAATGTGAATGAATTAAAACGAAAACACATACAGTTTTCTTCAAAACAGCAAAAATTGCTGTAAACACTCTGCGAAAGAAAGCATGTAATTGAGTCAGCTAAGTCTAAATTATCAGAAAATGCTTTAATTGCTTTCCATATACAACTTGTGAGCAGGATCTGAACACGAATTTCAATCACAAAATATGCCATCGATTTCAGGGAGTTGATGAAATCCGGTTTCAGAATATCTTCCTCTTTGCAAAGCCCATTAAGAAGATCATCATCACTCGAAATCTCATCAAGGAGACATCTATTGAGTCTTTCAACATGGAGGATCTTTAATGCATATAGCAGTTTACTTGAAAGATATTGAACATCAAAAAGGGAGATGTCGAACGCAGATTTATGTTTAGTTGACATTACATAGAAAAAATGAAATTGCAATGTACATTTAGTCACTGCGATAAAAAGATAATCAGATAAAAGATCATACAACAAGATCGTGAGAAGCTTGTCAGTTTCAAGATCTATAGATTGAGAAATTCTTTTTCTCTGATTCCAAAAATCTTGAAATTCATTTAGAAAATCTTTGCATTCACTAGAAATAACAGTTAACATGTTGGGGCATTTATTTTCGCCAAGTAAAGGGTTGCACAGTTTTTTTCGAGGCTGCCGAATGGTTGCACAATTTTCGCAAAATTCACAAGCATTTGATTTGGAAAAAAAGTTAAATTGCTTGTTAAATTGCCTAAACATAAATTAGAATTAATTTAAGAATTTCTTCAAAAAAGAGACATATAAGTCAAGTGACAAATAAAATTGACTAGTATAACACATAATGCATACATAAAAAGAGTTAGAGCAGAAAAGAAAAAATTTACAAGAAACAAACTAAAAAACTTGTCATAAAACCTAAATATTAGATTTTTTCTTCTACAAATAGCATTAGAGTTCCCCAACTATGCGCATGCCTTCTGCATATCAATCTGAAATAAGGGCAACTTTATATAACATATCACTCAATAAATAATCACAGCATCCTACCAAACACAAAATTTTAAACCACTGTTTGAACAATTGTTTAAATATATTTTAAAATGGCGGATCAGTGTCCTTGATATTGCAGCTCTGAAAAAAATGCATCAAAAGTCTAACTTCAATGCTTCTTCCAGGAGAAGAAATTTAGTAGTCAATTGTTGAATCCAAAATTTGTATTCCAAATTTATTTTCCAAATTTCAAAGACATCATCCACGTGCGACTGTATGTGCAACAGAAGACAAAGCGATTTAAAAACATCTTCGAAAAACGACTCCCAATCAAAACTAAATAAAGATGCATTAAATATTTAGCAGATGCAATTACCGGATAATTAGTTAATGTGACATTGCAAGAAATAATGTTCAGATTTCAAGAATATATATATATATATATATATAAATCAACCAGGTGGTTATAATTCAGGACTTTAAGATGTAAATCATTAGATTGTTTTACTTTACATTATTTTACTCCAAAGATAAACATTTCTTTCGTTGATATTTTTTTGAAATATACTAATGGAAATATGATAATTATCTAAATATTTTAAGATTTCGCATTCATTTCATTATCAAATAACATTCCCTTACATCAAGATCTGTGTTTTTGAAATTTCTTACTTTAATGACGTTTTTTCTATTATTGAAAAATTGTACGCTTTTAGAATTGATCCAGATAACGACGAAGTAATTTTAAAAAATAACATTTAACATTTCAAAGGTAGTCATAAATTTTAAATACTGTAAAATTTTTTTAAATATAGCATTTCCAGAAATAATTTGCGAAATACCAATGAATAGAACTAATCCGAAAGGAAAATTTTCCATATTTAAAGAGATATACACATTTCTATTTAAAATTTTTCTGTTGCAAATATATGTAGGCACACTCTGTTGTTTTTCTTTTGTATCAATTATATTCATTTTGTGTATGCAAGAAAATTATTTTGTTGTATTTCATAAAACATGATTACATACATAGCACAACTTCTTTTAAAAAGGCAATATGGACCATCTCAATTCTCCGTGTTAACCCAAATACATAGGGTCACTAGTTTTTTACCGCAAATACATAGCCGACACTATAATACTAATTATAATATAATAAGAGCCAAAGTAATTTAAACAATTAAACTAAGAAATTAAATATATAATATATAATAATAATAACTTTGTGTGTGTCTACTAGAGAGTGCCAATAGGGGTTAAACATGAATCCGACCCGATCGCAAGAATTACTACCCGAACCCGACCAAAAAGTTGAATTTGATTTGACGTTGAGGATCTTTCTCCAATCAAACGATCATTAACCTCAATCATTTTATGTCGGAAAAACAGCAATTATCATTCGTATTACTTAACGTCTTGGATCTTTCCCAAATCAAGTTGCGATTAACATTAATATATATTTTTTAAATTCAACCTAATATTTGTACACGAACCAGATCCGAAATTGGGTCGGGTTTATCGGGTACCCGATGTCACTCTCTAGTCTCTATGTATGCTGTGAGATCAGTGCAAGAAACTACGAAATGTGTTTATCATGTTTCGGTCTCCGATTGTGCTTTTTCGGTGTAAACGAGCACTTCTAATTTTTTTGTATTTTTTTCTACTCTAATCTCATTCTCTAAATCGTTGCAAATATTAGAGGTTGTTCGATGAAAACTAGGATAAGAAGTACTGCTGCAAATAAATTTATGTGATCGTTTATTTACTTTTAAGTAGTTAGCATGAAAAGATATTGATTCTCGGCCATATATTTTTGTTTAAAAAAATTGAAGATGCATGGAATTGTAATTGATATAGCGGGAAAATATATTATACTTTGTCTGTATTCATTAACATGATCATGTTTACGTGTAAAATTTAATGTTTTTAATAATCAATTAAAAATTTTTGATAATAAATAGCTGTTTTTTGCATTAAAATTAATAAATAAAAAGGAACACTAATGTAATTGTGATAAACAAAATGCATGCAATGGTTGAACTTGATTATCTGATCGTAAATTTCAGAATTGGTATAAGAATCAGAAGCCATTTTTGTACTATTTAAAAGAGAAATTTACCAAATTCTTATCTTTGAACATTTTGTTTTATTGGAACACTCTTATAGCCATTAATTCCATATTGTTTGTTATTTCTTTTACAGAATTGGGGAGATAGGGGATAAGTATAATGAATTGCATTTTTCATTATAAAATTTTAATTGATTGAATGAAAATATCTAGAAAAATTTTCAATATCACTTTGTAAATTTTTTGTGGCCCTAAATGCATTATTACTGTATATATAAGGTAAGTATCGTCAGCAAATGGATATATTTCACTATTATTTACATGTTTAATAATCTCATTTACATATAGTGCAAATAAAATTGGCCCTATTACTGTGCCTCTTGCGGCGCTCCTCTATCGGTTGTTATATAATACGCAGCGATATTATTCATTAAAACTGTAATTTTTAAGTTTAGTCGCCACAATTTCAAAATTCACTAAATTCAATGATTTGCTTAATATGAGTCAAATCAAATTTATTGCGCAATATAGGTAAACAAAAAATACAAACTAACACGTGACAAAAGAAAAAAAAAATATAAACAAATAAGTATAACTACAAATTAATATGTAAAATATGTACTAATATAATCAACGTTTTTGTGAATGTTTGTGTAGGTGCTCAATGTTGAATGTATGTTTCGAATGCATGAAGTGTATTACGGTCCCCTAATGTATACTGTTTTATTAGAAGTTTCAATTTTTTCTAAACTTTTTATAGTTTTTTCTATTCAGGTTTCATAATCTAAATTATTCCACAATTTAATTGATATGTGATGAAAGCCATTAGAATTTTTATCTAAACACAGAAATTCTTGCGATCGCTCACTTAATTTAATATAGTCGTTAAGGAAAAGGAGAGATGTTTGTAGAGATTTGAATTTAAATAAGATGGATAGCATATGCAGATGACTTTGGTAGAACGGAGATAATATTTTATATTTATTACGATATACTGATGCTTCATCATGCTTTTGTGCAAAGTTTAGAGTTTTTATACTCCAATTAAATGTCTTTGACAGAAGCATACGATGTTTCGAATTTAGGTTAGTTAAAAGAATAGAACAGTATTGAAAATGAGAAACAGAAAGCATGTATTAGTAGTTTATGATGATTGCTTGATATTATAAATAATAATAACAACAGTGTCTTAACACAGATAAATTTTTTTTTGAAATTTCTCCTGACCCAAACGGCCTGTCCTTCAACCATTCAACTACATATTCTGAATTGATATATAAGTTATTCGATGATGTGGATGAGTCATTTTGTCAATACTTACGTCCCAAACTGTGGCACCACACGCAAAATTAGATACTAGATGTATTTAAAGTATGATATGAGTAATTCGTTTAAAAAATATGTCGTTTCAATCTGAGAAGTAAGAAAAGATCAGTTGAATACTTTTTACATTTTTCGAAAGTCATTGCCATTTGTACAAGAAAACTTAAACTTTCAGATTCTGAGTCGAGGACGCCTTTATGTTAGGTTCGTGGACATTGAGCGGCACAAATATTTTTTGGTATTTCCTAGAAGAAAATTGACATTCATTTAGGAAAAAGAATTTCTCAAGTTGGAAGCCAAGAGCAGCTTTGTCAAATGGAATCTAATGGAACACTTTCATGCCAAGAATGAAGAAACTATATGGTAATCCGCATCCCAATGATCGTAGAAGTCTGATAATACAAGTCAGAGATTGATAAATTGAACAAAAATTAACACTGGCTGTTAATCACGAAGCACTGCCTACCATATGAATCGGGAAAGACACAATGTAGTTGCTTATCAAATGACATAGAGAGGAGAAATTTCCAACATAATCTCAGAGTTCTGCAAGAATGTAAAAAAAATTTCAAGCACTTGCAATTATGATGATATGTGTAAAAAATTAAAAGTTTCTTAACCTTTAATTAAATTTGTAGGTTAGATTTTAACATTATATTATCCAGTGATAATTTTTCTAATGCTAAACTACTACATTTATTAAAATTTAAAATATAAATGCATAAGAACAAATATTTGATAATTTAGCCACGTTCACTTTTCAATTCAATAACACTGTACACACACTCGAAAAAGACAGGACAGCTGTAGCCAGTCGCATATACGCAATGAAATGGAAATCTATATCAGATATTAATTTTTTGAATTTGCAAATTTGCAACTTTAGACAAAAAAAAGTCAAGATAAATTTGTATTTTTTCATTTTCAATGAAGAACTTATTTCATGTTTACATTGGACTTGTTTTATCATTTGATACCTCATGTCTGAAAGTCTGTATTTAATATACCAAGTTTCATTTACAATTTACATATTGTAGATTTACATACTAAAAGCAGTATTTCAATTTAGGTTTTAGCAATCACTTCAACAATGCAAAATCTTTCGAAAAGGCTCTGATGAAAAATACTGCACTTTAAGAAATAGTAAGAGGCTACCTTTTATTGGGACATTATTAATCGTGAAAAAATCATTGGCTCCTAATAAAAACAAGTTCAAGCACACATGAGATTAGTTAAGTATAATCTCTACACAATAATCAATCAGAGCTCATTGATACAAATCTTTTTGTCCACATTGATTTCACGTTAACTTGTCTATCTAATAGTCAAAATTAGAATTAAATGTGGCAGAAGAAAATTAATAGCAAAAATTATTTTTCAAGTACACAGCGCTTATTATTTCTATTATACATCAAAAACACAAATATATGTTACAAAAACGTTATATATATATATATATATATAGTACCATCGACTTATTTAGTGTTATAGTAGCAACACAGCACAAATAACATCTATAGTACGAGGCACAGAAGACAACCGTGAGTAAGCATCGACTGTAAGAGAGTCTACGAAAACCATTAATCAGCGTACATGAGTAATTTAGTATAACGATCAGCTGGAGGACACTTAAATTAAGCATTGAAGCTGATGAGACAGAAATTAACCATCAACATACGATTAGAGTTTGTCACTAGAACATCATGGCTACCTCGCTGAGGCGAAATTTTACAGCAATTGAATTAAAGTTATTAACGATAAGCAATGCAATAGAAACATCAGTCTACTCAGACCTACCCCCGGTTTTTCCCCAAAACGAAATAAATTTAGCTAGATATAACTATCGGTGATAGTTGGAATATGGCTTTGTTGAGGAGCTCTTCTTTTTCTTCAATTTGTGTGGGAGTTTTAGATGTTAAGTCGATGCACTTAAAAGGGAGGTATCTGCCAAACAAGTCGGTTGTTTCTGAATTTATTCAGTCGGAGAGGTAGTTGTAGAGCGACATGTTTTTCTCGTGGATGCTGTGATTTCGGCACGCTTCCAGGTAGTTTTGAATTCAGTGCAGTAGTCTTTCCTCTAGCATTTTCGTTGTGAGGGGAGAGTTGCAATCTGTGTACGTTTTGTAATAAGTTTCTGATGTGGCGCCCCACATGTATTTTCTGGTATGTCAAAGATATCGATTTCTTTCTCATGAATTCCTAACTTGTTTTGTATTGTGCCCAGTGACAGTCTTCCGAATGGGTTTTCGCAATTAATTGTTTTGGTGAGATATTTTTCGAAGCGATCGATGTAGTTTTTCTTAGGTTTGAGTGGGGAGGTTGTGATGAGTGTTTCGACTAGAAGCCAGCATCTTAGCTTTCTTGGGAGTGGTGCGATGGTGATTTTGAAGAAGCAAGATTTTGTAATTTGTGCACAAGCTCTTTTTGTTATTAGAATTTGCATTGAGTTATCGTGTGTTAAGAAGATGCTTAGTAGCCATAACACCAGGTGGCTCGTATATAGGGTATTTGAGCTTCCTCAAAGATATCTTTTCGAAAGGATGTTTTGTCCTTGAATCTTGAGGCCGTGATGACTCGGTTAAGTGATCTTTCTGTGGAAATTGCATAGGTTCAGTGTGGACATTCGATTTTGATTTGTGGCCATTGTTCGTTGTTGTATTTGGTGGCTTTTAGTTGAGTCCACCTTTTGGGAAATTTCGTTTAGTGCGTGTTGCGATTGACTGAATGAGAATTTGCATCGGATATCGGTGCTATTGGAGCGCATGTGAGTGGGGATCGAGTATTTCTAATGTTTGTTTGTAGAAGAATGTCGACAGCTATTCTTTCTTCTGTGATTGTACGTTGTAGTGGTGAATTTCTATTAATTAGTATGTTGATGAATATCAAGTTTGTGATACTGTCTTTAGGTGTGACTGCTGTTCTCTACAACATTGACCGGCGAATGATATGAAACCTTTCGAGGTATTCTTCCAGATTGAGTACTGTATCAGGTATGATTTCATAATTCTCTTCTATATACATGTATATGAATATAACTTTGACATTAATTGTTTGGGTGTTGATCAAGATCTTTAGTATCGTCTTTGTCTACAGATAATCATGAGGTTTTTCCAATCGATGTTGAGTGAGGTGATTTTTCTGTGGAAATTGCATAGGTTCAGTGTGGACATTCGATTTTGATTTGTGGCCATTGTTCGTTGTTGTATTTGCGTTGTGCTTCTCAAGTATTCTCGATTGAGTTCTTCAAGCATCAATTCTTCATAGAAGATGAGTGTTCTAATTTTTGGGTGTTTTCTTGCATCGGAGCTTATGTGAAAAGCGCCATGGTGAATTCTGTTTTCGGGTGTACTAAGAAGATCCGATGTTAAGAGTTTGGTTTGTTTGTACGTTGTAGTGGTGAATTTCTATTAATTAGTATGTTGATGAATATCAAGTTTGTGATACTGTCTTTAGGTGTGACTGCTGTTCTCTTCCAAGTGTTTTTGGTAACTAGCAGATTGTTTCCTAGGTATTCTTCCAGATTGAGAACTGTATCAGGTATGATTTCATAATTCTCTTCTATATACATGTATATGAATATAACTTTGACATTAATTGTTTGGGTGGTGATCAAGATCTTTAGTATCGTCTTTGTCTACAGATTTTAAGAAGTTGATAATCATGAGGTTTTTCCAATTGATGTTGAGTGAGGTGATTTTTTGACAGGCTTTCGTATTTTTGACGAATTTGTAAATATATCTTAGAGGGATATTATGTTCGAACGTGATGTGCGTTGTGCTTCTCAAGTATTCTCGATTGAGTCCTTCAAGCATCAATTCTTCATAGAAGATGAGTGTTCTAATTTTTGGGTGTTTTCTTGCATCAATTGTTGTTGATAAAGCGCCATGGTGAATTCTGTTTTCGGGTGTACTAAGAAGATCCGATGTTAAGAGTTTGGTTTGTTCTGAAAGGTTGTTAGCACTAAGATGTCGCACTTTATGTGTTGCAATAAAATACGGGTTCAGTAATTCTCCTTTCTTAATAGACTTTTTTTCCAAGTGTTTTTGGTAACTAGCAGATTGTTTCCTGCTTCGTTCAGAAGTTGTGTAACTAACTTGAGATAGATTTCCAAGAATTTGACGTTTGATTGGAATTCGAGAAATTGGTAACAGAGAGTGTTTCCTCTTTTCGACGTGGTAAGGCCAGTGGAAGTAGATGGAAGGTCAACACTAGCTACTAAATTCATACCTGGTGCACTTACGGATTTAAAAACGTCAGGAGCCGAGAGAGTCCGAGTCTGATGCACTTATACTGACCAAAACTTGAGATGTTTCCATGCGTGAGTCTTTTTCATCAGACGAGGTTTGTTCACTTGAGGACGAGTTGGCCGTCAAATGCGTTTCACATCTTAAGGCAAATAAACTATGTTAATATTCCGTTCACTGTAATCGATATTTTGCTTAGCGGAACAACTGGGTTGTGTACGCATTGGGAATTTGATTTGTTTAGGTTGTTTGAGATTTTTGTTTAGAGAGTTTTCCTCTAATTCATCTAGCTCACTGGTATCATATTGTTTGGAGCTATCGTTTTTAATTAGAATGAAGTTTTTCACTGGAAGTTTTTGTCAATTCTGGTGTCCTCAAATGTTTTTTGCTGTTCGCTTTAGATTTTGGAAGTTGCTAGTTTTTCCGTTGCTTAGAAGATACCTATTGTGATGTAGCAATTTTTTTTATTTCAAAAGGGCCGAAACAGTTAGTGGCGAGTTTTCATACCGGCTTTTTGGTGGTGATCACTCCAGGTTGAATTGGTAGACCTGGTCGCCTACTTTGTGTGGTTTGCCATATATAAATTTATTATAGTATCGTTGTTGGCGTATGGCACTCTTTTCAGTATTTGTACAGATGACTTTGTGAGTTCGGTTAAGTTTTTCAATAAGATTTGCAGTAATCTTGGTCGATCGGACTGTTGTAGTTTTCGAATAGCATACCGACAGGTGTAGGTGCTTCATGTCCGAAGACGGCTTTGTATGGAGTCATCTTAGTTGTGGCGTGAGTCGGGGTATTGCAGAAGTACTCGATCATTGGGAGTACTTTGCGCCAATCTTTTCATCATGGCTAGCCCGCTGAGGCGAAATTTCACAGCTATTGAATTAAAGTAATTACCGATAAGCAATGATAATACAAAAATCAGTCTTCTGGAAGAACCAGACGAATGATTGCAAGGATGATGCAATTATACGCGCCCAAACCTACCTAATTTAGCTAGACATAACAATTGGTGATATTACGGAAAAAATGAATGCGCAACCGATTCTTATGAAACCAAAAGCTTTATTGCTTAGAAAATTAACAATTGAAAATAACTATAAACAACAACAGGTACCAGCGGTGGCAGAAGCCACATGGTGGAAATTTACAAATTTAAAAATAAAAATCGAAATGGCGAGACTACACAATTTTCGAAAATTTTCGCACAAATGGTCATGGTTAAAGTTTGAAAGAAGGGAACGCCGCTACACGCCCGCCCAAAGCAGCACTATTTTTTTTTAAGATAGAAAATTATTGAGAACAATTTTGAGGAAATTTAAACACATTAAACCACTATAAATGAAAAGCTACAATAATACCTTTCGTTCTGTATTGATTTTGCCACTGGAATTACAGCAGACATTTCTAATTTTAAAACATCTTTATATGACATTAAGAAGCAATGTATTGAGTTAGGGTTGTCCAACAAAATCTTCATTCCTGCCAAGCATTGGCTAAATAAATGAGAGGATGGTGCGAATGCTGCACAGAACCTATGATCACTTCTTATCATATGTATCAATTCTGCAAATGTCTTAAAATGGTCATAATGACTGCTTTTCAATTTCATGAAGGACTAAAATACGTTGATAGCATGTAAATGGAAACAAAATATTGTCTTAAAATTATAAATAAGAAATGATATAAAAGTAACTCATATTGGAAAATTTTGATATCATCGATTTTTCGAATTCTCAACACAGAACAAGACGAGAAAAACATACTAGGGATAATAAATTACTTCTTACCAATTCACTGTTCAATTTAACGGATTGAATATTTTCTAAAAGCTTTGCTAACTCTGAGGCGCTATTATCAACAACATGATGAACAATGTCGGTCACAGACGCGTTAAAATCAATCTTTCGAAATACACTCGTGCCCATTCTAAAAAAAATTGTTTATAGATTATCAAATGTTTCCCATAAAATAAAAACTTTGATGAAATTCAAGATGTGTTTCAAAAACAGTTTTTGAAGAATAACATTTAAAATTAAACAAGCGCGGAGCGAAAGCCTTAAAAAGATCGACCGAGTACTATACTTGGGTTGCATCACGAACCAGACCACGAAGGACAACAAACGTTTTTTTTACAACAATACAAAAATTTTTTACATGTATAAAGAGTCAGTGAGTTTCGAAATTTATAAATTTTTACCAGTATTTGAATAAATGTATTATTACAGTGGTTTTATATTTAGCACCTAAATGTGCAGCAGTCATCACCAGATGTTTCATGAAAAATTTATATACATAGTGCTATATATCATTGGAAAAGAAATTTTATTACTGTGATTTTAATTAATAAACATAAAAATATCTCGTACATATCTAAAATATTTTGTGAAAATAGAGACTTGAATTCTATATAGATTTTGACATTATTGCGAACATACATGTATGCACCTGTGTTAATACCTCTAAAGTAATTCATGCAAATATTTGATTGCTTAAGCAATTTAATAAGAGTTTCGATATTCCCTCTTCAGAATATCTTGGCTTTCGAATCCAATCCTTAGCAATTAAAGAAACATCTGCACAATTAATCTACAAAAAACCGTGGAAAAATGCAACCTAATTAGGCTAAATTCGAATAATTGCGAGGCTTTTTAAATATCACACGTCCAGATTCGCACTGTATGAAATCATACTCAAATGTTGACTGATAAAAATACAGCAACGCGAATTTTAATAACCCAATAAAGTAGTGTTGTGCATGAATTTGTACAACTGCTGATTGTTATTTCTGCCTGAAAACTTATTTCTATCCGTTAATGGTTACAATTAACTATTTAATCCTATTTTACCTGATGATTTCTTATTCTTCTCATTAAACATTTTAGTGTTACTCAAAACGTTGTTGAGCTTTTTTTAGTTCATAATCCCACACATTTTTTCTAGATCTCTGTTCATTTTCGTATGATATTGTTTTTTAATTGCAAAAAAACAATTGTTGTTAGTGAGAATAAAAGAAAGGTTAGCAAACGCATATTTTTCTCTTTTAATGCATTCCAATATTTCCATTCGTTAAAACTAGCATTGAATTTAATTCTAAAAAATCCCTAAATTGATGGCACTCTACAAATTATGACTCACATTTCTGAACATTCTAATTTGACAATGCTAATACGAAGAATATTTGTACAAATTTACCTTTCAATATCGTATTCTAATCCAGATTTAAGGCGAGGAAATTCTTCCACATGCGACTAGAGAGTGAAATAGATGATTTAATCGAAATGCCTAAATGCATATAATTTAATTCACTAACAGTATTAAATATAATATAATGTAATTGATATCAATAAATAATTGAAACTTAAACAACATCGGTATCATGCTAATAATAAAAAAACAATTTATAATCAAATACAAACGTATTTAGAGTTTATTAAACAATGCACACTTCTAAGTATTTAATCATTTTGATGCTAACAAAACTTACTCGAAAACCGCTGTTTCAAAAAATTGAACAAATTAATGTACTAAAAAACAAGCAATTGAATACATGAGCAGTTGAAAAGTTGTAATCACTAAAGCGAACAAAAAATTGCAGTAAAACTAAAAAAGTTAGCAAAAATTGAATAAATTTCAGTAAAAGTTAAATTCATTTTTGCATAAACTATCTAATATGATATGTAAGCAGCATTTTGAAAGCAAGAACATGCTTGCCAAAAAACTGCAAAAACAATAAGAATGCTATCAAGTAAAACCTCATCCAAATGAGGGTACCTCACAAAAAATATTTTTTGTAATAGAGATTTCATCAATTATCACTATTTTTAGAGCGATAAATGTAATCGATTAAAACTCGACTGTTATTACACTTCCTCTTTGCCACAGTTAAATATTATACTTGGAGTGCATATTCGTCTTCCTGACTTTGACACTAGATGTAGAATAGGTATTGGAGTCCATTGTATAAAAAGCATTAAATAATAAAAATTTCAGATATGTCGCTTTACCTTGGCACGGCAGAATTGTTGCCTGCTTCTGTTGTTGGCGGTTGCTTCTTTGACTTAAACTATGTATTAGAAGGTCCATTTTAATATAATTTTTTACTTTAAATTAAATTATCTATTAATTACTGATGAAATTGCAGTTATTGCTCTGAAATAAATTAGGTTAATATAATCCTAGTCAATATCAAAACAAACGCATCATTTTATAAATATTTTGATACCTTTAACCAATTATCAAAAGCGTGTGAAAATTCCAATACTGATCACAATGTCTGTGTTGCGTTAATCATCCACAGTCTCATTTTTCCAAATTACTCTGACTAAATTCCTTACATTTTTAAGTATGGAAAGAATAAATAATATTGAATTTAAGCATAGATTTTAAGCAGGGGCATTTAGCACCTAAACATACAAAATGAACTGAAAAAACTTAGGTAGCAAACCATAAACTAACCAAATTGAAGTTAATTAAAACATTAACGATTTTCGTGATGCCTTAATCCTGAACTACTTTCAACAAAACATTCATTCCTTACCTCAAACCAAATAGCCACAGTATATTTGGTTAACTTGAACAGAAGTAAACGGTAATCAAAGATGGATTTTCCACTTCCCTTGAAATATAGCAAAAGTCAATTAAAAAGCGGTTTTTTATTAATTTTGTGGTATTCATAGCTCTATGTAAGTATTAATTTAATGCAGTGACGTCACTGTAAATTTGCTTGACCAGTGCGAAATGTCAATATATTCCTCAAATTTGTTTAAAATTCCATATAATAAACGTTTCTTCTATTTTTGAAGACTATTTTTTGCAATTTGGTGATCCGGTGCACCCCTCATTGACGCCACTGATTTAATGCAATATATTAATGAAGATTGTTGAAATGAAAAATCAATTTTAGACATTAATTCCGGTTTTCGAACAAAGATATATGATGCAATTACATGTTCATTTTCTGAATCCTTAATCTACAGCAGAATTCCAGTAGTTTTAATTAACCAGCACATTGACACAGTGCTTAACACTTAAAGGAGATCAAGTCAATTATGCCAAGAATTTATATATATATATATATATATTTAAATAAGGTTTTATTGTGACATTTTTCGACAAACTTTGTTGTCATCTTCAAGCATTTGGAGAAATGTTCCCGAACTTCTTCTTTTAGTAATTCAGATTTTCAAAAGTTATTTAAATTTGATTGATGTCTATATTTATTTAATAATGTTTTCTTAGTTGATTTAATGCGCATTGCTTCTGCGATTTTAGTTTTTAGTTTCACGATGTCTTATTAGTATGTAATACTTTTCAGCCTAGGCTTACATCCATATATATATATATATATATATATAAATGAAAAACATTGTAAAAATTGGATTTATATGCCATTTCAATTNTTATATATATATATATATATATATATATATATTTCGGATTGTAGATGACCAATTATATATTCCTTTGCCCGAGTTTTTAAGTGCCTTCTAGTCTCGACAATGTATGACCTTGAACATTCATCACAGTCGTATGAATAAACGATACCAGAAGACAATGAAATGGGGATAGGATCTTTATTAAGGAACATTTCCATAGTCTTTTTGCGTAAAATACTGGACACATTTTCGAAGTTGGTAATTCTTTGTTGTATAATCGTATTGTTTTCTTTAGTTGTTGTTCTCGTGATTTTATATATGGTAATTTTCAGTATACTTTTGTTTTCTCTTGGTTATGTGTAGCATTTGAAAATTGTGTATTGCATGAAAATTTCTTATCAATAATCTTACGAATTAGTTTTTTACAAAACTTTCGATGAAAGAGTAAAAAGAAAAAAGTCACCAGTTGTGGATTTTTAGCAACACGTGTAGGTAATAAGGCGCCCACTTAAATTTTTATTTAATGTCTTCAATTTACGTAAGTTATAAGTCGTTTATGACATTTGACTGATTCTTAAGGTGCACATTCACATTATGTTACGTAAATAGGTAGAATAAGGTTAGATCTCATTCAATGAATTGCAACTAATTACATGTAAATCATGCTCAGTTATGCAGAAAAATGTTAATTGAAATGCATAAATTCGTATTGAAAAACAAAATACAATTTTACCCGAAAAAAAACATGCCTACAGGCCTAAGTTTACACTAACACAGTCTGGGTAGACGAAATGGAATTCTTCGTTGCCGGCTTGACCTAGACCAACTCAGTCCTCGTGTATTTCTACATCGCATGTTACGCACTTCCTCAAGTATTACTGCTCATCCTCGTCGCAGATTTTGAAATTAAATCATGAAATTTGAATCTGCATAAATATCTAACTGCAGCCAATAATGAATGTGAATCACACGCTCACACAAAGTCATGCTGAGAGACAATTTACTGTGAGAAGGTAGTCGTTTCATATTTTAGGAGATAGAAGCAAAATAGCTGATTTGGCTTGTGTTAGTAGTAAGGCCCGGACCTTATTGCCATCAGGGTTTGCAAAAAAAGTGTATTTTTAAAAAAAACGTTTTAAACGCTTAAAACAATGTTTTTTTACTTTTAGACAGACCGCGCTCAACGTACATTTGGCTAAAAATACATAGTAACAAACATTGAATTATGATAAGCAAATCAACATTCATTTTTCGTTTCATACACGTAAACAAAACACAAGTAGTGCTATTTTTGAGGCTATAAAAGTACAAATGAAACAATCCCAAAAATTATATTACAAACTTTTCTATACAAATTTGAAAAACAAAAAAATGAAACAACACTGCAAAAACAGTTGTTTTAAACAGTGTTTAAAACGTATTTTAAGCAGATCCTGTTTAAAATATGTCAACCCTGACAGCCATCATCTTATATATATATATATATATATATATAT